>APFE030910918.1:0-14433 GCA_000404065.3 Pinus taeda | reverse complement strand
AGAGAGCCCTCTCCGGCTTTGTAGGGCTAGCTACCAAGTCAAAAGATTGGTCTGTGGTTACCTCAACTGGACTCTTCCTCAGCCTTGGAGATCCAGAGGACTGATAACATTTTGTATCCATTTGTAAGACTATTATTTAAACGTTTGTAATGCATGTTTGCTTAACATGTACTAAGATAGTTGAACTACTTGGTTATTTTAGTACTCATATTTTTGAAAATGTGTTGTATTGTTTATCACTACTGTCCCGTCCGTGTGGACTACTACGCCGGACATTAGACAGACCATCTTTGTGTTTTCTTGGTTATAACGACCGTCACCCCCGTGTGGACTATTCCGCTGGATGGTGTACATGTTTTCCCTTGAACTTTGGTTTTCACGGCTGCTGCATACTCTATGGACTATTCCGTTGGATGCTGGACAGACCCTTGTTGTTGTCTGCATGTGTTTCTTCTTGGGTTGGGACTATTCCCTCTCATCAAGAGGTTCACTTTACCTCCCCCTTTTGACAGTAAGAGAACCTAGACATAGAGTTAGATTAAGCACTCACCAGGCACATTCACCTTGCTTTCTTGAAGTTACAAGCATAACACTCTCATGTGCTGAACAACAAGAGCTTAGGCAAATCTCTAAGATAATGGCAACCGGGCCAACGTACCGGATGGGACTCCTACACCAAACGATGTGAGGTCTAGTTGGGACTTCATACCGGGGAGATCCCTTGAATGTTGGCGGGTCCAACACCGTCAACAACTTCTTAATATAGGTCTTCAAATATTTGCATCAATAGGAAGCTCCAACTTCCAAGATTTCTCCAACTGCAACTGGAAGGAGGCTCCAATCCCCTGATTTATCTGCTCTAGCTGAAAGGACACTCTAATGCCTTGGTTTACCAACTCCAAGTAGAAGGACACTCCAAGGCCTTGGTTTATTAGTTTCCATTGGAAGGATGCTCCAACACCCTAGTTTACCAGCTTCTACTAGAAGGATGCTCGAACACCTTGGCTTTATCAACTCTGACTGAAAGGATGCTCCAACATCCTAATTTGATCAACTTTGACTGAAAGGATGCTCCAATGCGCTGCACATGCTTTAACCTGCCTTAGCACCACCTCGCTGCCCTAAGGTGTTCTTGGGCTCCAACCTGAAGGAGATGTTGGACAAGTTTGTCATTGATGTCAATATGATGATCACCATTGTTGAAACCCCATGTAAATGGTGTCATCTATGATGGCAAACCCTATTGATGACTACATGATTCCATAGCTCTAGAAGATGCCCTAGCCCTAAATTGTTGATGCAAACCCTAAACTTAATGTTTGATATGTGATGCCCTAGGCTTGTTGAAGATTCCCTAATCCTAATAAATGAAGAACACATGTGAAGGAGCCCTTATCTTTCAAGTCCTAAAAAAACTATGAAGAAGAAGCCCTAGTTTTGAAGCAGGGCCTAATGGAGGAAGGACATATAAAAGAAAAGCCCTAGCATAAGCCATTGCATGAAAGAAACCCTAGGTGTATGAAGAAGAAGCCCTAGCATTATCCAAGACATATGATGAAACCCTAAAAGCTGCCATGGAAGACATTCTTATGAAAGAAAAAATATTATTATTGACATTAGAGGCAATATCCTGGAAAACTTCTTGTACCAGTTTGTAGAGGGCTTCAAGCCCTTTCCAATAAGTACTTGCCCTCTAACTCCCTGTCATTGTGGAGATTTCGATTTTTGAAGTTAAAACATGTCGAAAATCAATAAAATGTGCAAGGCGACTTGAGTAGGCTCTAATGTGCCTTTTCCAATAGTCGTGTCCCTTCAATATAGCAAACACGTATAAATACAAGCTCAGACTCATAATTTTGGGCATCAATTTGGAGCTGGTCATAAAGGAGAAGTGCGAGCTACAGCAGAGAAGGTCGAGTTTAGCTAGAAGAAAAATTTTGGTTCTATTTGGTGATATTTTTTTTGGGACTGTGTTGATTCTTGAAGGTTATTGGACTGATACTTGAAGGTTTATTTGGGCCCTTTTGTGAAGAACTTTGGGAGTTCTTTTTCTTGCAGACCTGTGCTAAAATCAGACTGTATCTCTGCTCTCTTTTTTTTTTCAGACCTGTGATAGGCCTGTTATGTGCCCATTTGGATCTGATTTCAGAGTTTAATAACTGTAATTTTGGTCTGCAACTTTGCTCTGTAGCCCTAAACTCGCTCTAGCTCAAACCTGCACTTAATCCAGACCTACAGTGGCTGTACTGAACTTGGACTATGGCACTGTGGATCTAATTCAGACCTATAGTGGCTGCTCATAACTCGGATAGGCTGCTCATAACTCAGACTGTGGCACTTGACTGTAGAATTTTGGAAAGGCTGTGACAACAGTAAATTATGGAGAAGTCTTGTCTCTAACCAAACTTAAGGAGGTTTAACACTTCGGACCTGTACTAGAATTGCCTTGAAACTCGTGGCAGCAGACCTAAGTTTCCTCTCTGTTATGTGTCTTGAACATTCATTGCAGCATGCAACTGCAGACATCAAAGACACCAGAGCATCATTGGAATCTACTTGAGAAGCTGACGTAGAGAAGCTTTTATTAAAACTTTTGTTGGAGAATTGTTAAGGCATTCCTTGAGGACTTGTTGATTTACTGGCCTGGAGTTGTATTGAAAATTTCTCATTGAAGTAGTCCTATGAAGCAGTCATGAAGGTGCTGCATTGTTGAAGACTTGATGAAGTATTGTAGCAATTGAAGACACTTGCAAAGCTAGTCCTTTTAAGGAGCATATTGGAAACTATCTTGGGCATCTTGTAGACTTGTCAAAAGCCTTTGAAAGAATTCTTTAAAGGCTTGTTGAAGCAGATCTAGTGGAGTATTTTTGAAGCTCAGAGCAACATTGTGAGAGCATCATTTGAAGCAGGCAGTTATGAAGTACCTTTGAAGATTCTTGTTTAGATCTGTTTTGAAGGCATTCCTTGGAGCAACCCTTGAAGAGCCCTTGAAGAAGCATTGAAGAATTCTTGAAAACTTTTTGGGGTGATCTGCTAAGTGATGACAAGACAGTATTGGAGACCTATGTCACACGGTTCGAGTTCGAATTCGAGTTAGACAATGATTAAGTTCGATTCGAATTCAAATTTTCCGATCAGGTTCGAATGAGGTTCGACATTAGGTTCGACTATACATATTTTTCAATATATATCTATATATATATTTATATATATATCTATATATGACAAAATAATAGAAAATTCAAAATCGATCCATAAACACATGAATACAAATTCTTATTAGTAAACATACATGAATAATGTAATCATTCTAACATCTAGTTAAATGTAACCATACACAATAGTAGTTTTCAAAAAGAAATGACATAATTTTTAGTTGTCAAAATTTAAATGAATGTCAAATACTAGTAATCTTTTAAAAAATCACATAGTCAAAACATGAACAAAATTTAAACATACACATCATTGTTGGAAGTTAAAGTTTGAACAATGCAAATAACCTTCCAATTATATAAGATGACGACTGATTAGTTTTTAGGCCAGTGTTAGATGTATTATGACACTGTACAGTGGCTACCAATCGGATGCATTTACATTGATATAATGATTAATTATGCTTGCAAAGTTGCAAGACAAGGAAGCTTGGAGGCGCACTACAGTTCTTGGATAAAATGAAAGAAGAAGGGATTAAGCCTCTGTATGGTACTTATGCTCATCTCCTTAAGGAATCCTCTTCGACAGAGATTTTGAGGAAGCATATTCATTCCTGATTCAAAAGAGTGGAATGGATCCCAATTTGGATTCAGTAAACTATGAGTATTTGAACAGGATTTGTCACAAAGTAGGCCTAGAGGAAGAAGCACACCATCTTTTCACAGAGATGAAAGCTAAGGGTTTGGAACTTCTAGATGACAAATTGTACACAGATTTTACATGAGAACAATGAGCCAAAACCGATTTGAAAACAATTTAGTACAAGTGTTGATTTTCCATTTAATATGGATATCCATCATTGCTATACCAATAGATTCAGCCGAGTTTACTGTAGGAATGTCACATCATTTCAGGTATGCACCAAAGGCGTTTCTCGTAAACAGGTTAATAAAACTGCCAAAAAAACCATCGAACCTAAAAAAAAACCGTTGAAATTCGCATTAAAATACGTACAGGTTCGATTTTCAGGTTCGATTAGGTTCGACTAGGTTCGAATTCGTTCAGGTTCGCTGTTCAGGTTCGACTTTCAGGTTCGGCGAACCTGAACGAATTTCAAATTTTTTTCAGGTTCGCCGAACCCTGTGACATAGTTGGAGACAGTTGCATAAAGCTAGATTGAAGCTGAAGTTGAGAACTTGTTGAAGACATTCTTGGAGACACCTAGTAGAATTGTTGGTGTTGACCTTCATCTTTGGAGATGAACTGAAGAATTGTTGAAGATCCCTTGCAGCAGCCATTGAAGATTTGGGATCTTGTTGAAGCAGAGTCCCCAAAGTGTTGTTGAAGCCTATTGAAGACATTTGTTGAGGGGTCATTGAAGACTCTCTCGTTGTGTTGGTTGAAGACATTCTTGGAGACATGCTTTGAAGATCTTGTGGAGATGACGTTCAGGACTTGTTGAAGATGGTTTTGGAAGTCTTCAGGAAGCACTGAAAATACCTTGAAAATTGAAGCAAATTGAGAGGGTTGGAGCCCTAGAGGATTGGGATCCTCACACAAGGTTGGAGCATTGTGGAGAACCAAATTGGAGCCTAAATTTGGTGAGAGGAATGAAGTCTAGTAGACCAAGTTAGAGCTTGGTGTAGTACAGTTTGGAGCTTGGTTTGAAATCAAAGATTGGAGTCTTCACCTAAGGTTGGAGCTCTAAAGGAATTTTAAGATTATTGTTGTAAAAGAGGATTGGAGTCCTTGTATCATTGTTAATCAAATTATTCTTTTATTGTATATTTTTGTGTTTTGATTTATTAAGTGATCTTAATTGGAATAAAATAACAATTGTAAAAGAAATACTAATTCACCCTTTAGTATTTTCAATAGGAGACTCCACTCTCTGCCTCGCATCACCCTGCCACCCTTCAATTCATCACAACGGACCACATTTCACAATTTTTAGACTGGATCCACCTATGCTCAATATCAATTACAGAAGCAAACTGCAATATAATCTTTGCTCAATCAAATCTGCTTCTGTCTGATATGTACATCAAACCCTAACTTCATAAACTTAGTTATCTTTTGCTCAAGTTGCATCAACCTGTCATTAAACATCCAACCATATATCATTGGTTCAACAAACAAGTTAGAAGCATAGTAAACATTGGCATTCATCAATTGCCCACATAGGCCAATAACATTGATCAACAGATTTTGTCAAATCCTAACTCAACAGTAGCATATCAAACATGCATAAATACTGTATTAGAATCCCTTGCATCAATGCACCAGTAGTATATCACACCAAACTTTTCTGCAATTCAAACTTTCTTTGTTGTCTCAGATCCTAGCTGTTATGATTAACAAAATGTAAGCGAACTAAACAACTCCACAAACAACCCTATAGGGTCACTGCGATCAACAACATAATTAATTAATAGCCCCAGACCTCTGTCCTTTGCCTCGACTCTCAACATACACATCAAACCCTAAAGGATCAATTATTTCTCAACCGTATATCAGCATGTAAACTTAGCCAAACTAACACATACTAGTGATATGACAATAGGAGGTATGCAAGTTAATGCTTGAACTCTTTGCAATGGTGAAATATCAACAACTCCTCTCTGCTGATGTAGCGAACAAGGTTCATATACTTTAGCGGTATGTTTTGATACCGATGTAACGAACAAAGTTTGTATACTTAGAAGCTAAATACTCCAAAAGACTTGGAATATATAGATCTCCATTGAAGATACAAGAATATATATTAAAATGTATGAATGAGAATGATGTTACAATTGAGAGTTAGGGCCTGCTTATATACCCTAGGCAAGTGTCCTTTTATGAACGGTCATGTCCTTAGGGACATACCTCTTCATTAACTAATTAATCATTATTTATGATGTGTTATTATTATTTATATTTATATCTTTATTTTATTCATAACATTGCCTTCCTCAAAACGTTTTGTCCTCAAAGCTTAGTGATGAAAGGGCTTGATCACTTTTTTGGCTCAAACGTCTTTTTGTCACAGAACTGTCATCTTCGTTGATATAAGTTAATATGATGCTCTTAGTGATACGCAAAATTGTCGGACTGAGAATGGATCTGACCATCCTAAATCAATCTTCTGCGAAATCTTGCAGTTACTGGATACTTTGTGTGAACTTTTATCACAAAACTGAATTGTACTGACATTAGTAGTCTTCAGAACAAAAGTTTGTTGATTATGATCTGAGTGATACAGATATGTAGTTTGATTGAGTTGTCTGCTCTTGTGATTCAAATGTCGATAGGGAGTTCTTGTGGTTTGATTTCCCTTTATCATGTATGTGGCAATATTTTGATTTACTTCAGGTGACGGTGTTGTTGAGTTAGTTACAAAACCTTCACTTGGGATGTTCATCGTCTGGATTGCAACATCTAAGTGTGTCTTTTCTTCAACTGGCTTGTCTTCTTCTTGAGTTGTGATATTCACTAGATCAGTATTTGTTCCGTTATCTTCAATTTGGGTGACTACATCTTATGATTTTGATACATCTTTCGTGATGAGTTCTTCTAATTTATTTTTCAAGGATTTCTTGTCATTTTTAAGTTTCTTAATTTGCGTCAATAATTTCTCATTGTGGTCCTTGAGGCGAGTAACTTCTTCATTTTTGTCAACGGTGATTTTGTCAATTGCCCCTTGCATATTTTGTATCGCTTTTTTACTTTCTTGAGAAATTAGTTTATATCTAGTATGTCTTTTGGTATTTATTGAATCCAACTTCACTGTAACATCTTGTAGCGTTATCTTTTTTCTTTTTGTAAGAAAATGTCAAAAACTTCTTCTTCGTATTTAGGATGAAGGACCCTAGTGATTCTATCCAAGGCGAACCCAAAATTATATCACTATTGTCGCAAAATAAGGTTTTAACGGTGAATTGCGAGACAACAATATAGTCTCCAATACTTTGTTGTATATTGCTTATGTCGTATTGTTTGTCACTTGTGTCAACAAAATTCGTTTCAATTATATTTGATTTAGGAATCACTAATTGGTTAGCACAT
This sequence comes from Pinus taeda, assembly GCA_000404065.3. Lineage (NCBI taxonomy): Eukaryota > Viridiplantae > Streptophyta > Pinopsida > Pinales > Pinaceae > Pinus > Pinus taeda. The sequence goes on along the minus strand of APFE030910918.1, from coordinate 7,233 downwards.
TCAGTACTGACATAATTATTATTTTGAGTAGGATCGATTGAGATGATAACATCATTTCCCGCAAGTGATCCTTTGATTTTAAATAGCGCACCAACACATATACTAAAAGTTTTAGGAAATCTTCCCTTTTTCGTTTGTGACTAGGACTCAATTTCCTTCTCGTCAGTGATTGATTCCATTTTGTTCGTTGAATATTAAATACTTTTGACGTCAACAATAAGTAAAGCTTTTTATTTTTCCTAAATCACATTTTTCTTCTATATATATATATTTCAATATATAATCTTTTTTCCCACTACAATTAAGCTCTCTTTTTTTTTTTGTTGAGTAAGAGACGAACCTTCTATTAATCAAAGTAAGTTACATTATGTACAGGAAGCCCCAGAAAGTAGGGCGGCAAAGATGCAAAAGGAAATAAACCTCCGGGCCAAAGAAGCACTAACTTCCGCCCCTCTTACAAACACAGCAATAGAAGAACGAAAGTCCTGAGAGCAAACGGGAACAAGACCAAAAATCTACAGACTAGAGCCTTAGGATAGAGGCTAACAAGCAGCAAGGACAAGCAAACCCCGCCGAAGAGGATGAGAAAACGATCCAAAGGTTAGCGCGGGAAACGCAAGATAAAGAAGCTTGGGGGTAAGCCACGCGTCATCCCCTTTGAGTAACCTGCTCGATTAATCCTAACCGTAGAGAGGTGTCCTGATCCAACGCTCCTCGATGATATCGCGAAGCTGAGAAGCACGGGGGTTAACCACGCGATGAGAGCGATTTTCTCTCTCATCACGATGCCACGCGTCACGCCCTGAGTGAAATCGCATGCTCCTACCACAAAACCAGATACCGTTTGGAGCTTGCGCGATAAACCACTTGTGGTTTTGCATTCGTGAAATCGTCAAAAGAAGATCCTCTGCGCCCTTCCGTCGGCCAAGCTGCGTTTGGTCTATCCAATTGGAGTCGCCACCATAGACCTGCTGAGCCAAATGAGCCCAATTCGTATCATTGTACGACTCAAAGCCTGCATTCATCAATCCCATGAACAAAATACGGAGACAAATGACGCGATGTCGTCACCGCCCCTGTCCCCAGTATCAACCCTGTCCATCCACAAACCCCAATCTGTATTTGCCAGAGTGACACAGTCCTCTCGCAGCTTCCCTGTAGGAAGTAATTCCCATGGATGCTGCGAATCCCTGCCTTTATTGGCCATTCCTTCGTTGGCCAACCTATCTGCCAGCGTATTCGCCTTCCACCTAACATGGAAAAATCTTATTGTTTTAAGGATTCATAATTGAGATTGGATACGGTGAAACACCTGTAGTAGCTTCCAGTGCTTTGACACTTTGTTGAGCGAGGTTCCATTTTGAATTTTCTTGGCTGCTTTGATGACCAGTTCCGAATCTGCTTCAATTATAACATTCTGTAAATTTGTTTCCACCAGGATTTCCATACATTGATCTAGTGCCAAAAGCTCAGCCATGTTATTGGTGCCTTTTTCCAAGTGGCCATGAAAAATGTACTTTGTCAGCCCCTCAAGATCCCTGATTACACCCTCGAATCCAGCTTCCCCAGGATTGCCCTTGGAAGCTCCATCAATATTAACTTTGAAGAAGCCCTGTGGAGGGGGCTGCCATCCCCAATCCCCAGTCTTTATAGTTCTCACATTCTTCTTAACTCCTTGAGGGTAGAGGGATTGAAGATCCAGATTGGTAAGAATGTGCACTTCATGAGGTAGCGGAGGATTGGGGGGGTTTGTTCTCAGAATGCTTCTAACAGTTTCCTTGAGTTGTTTTAAAATTTGATTGATGATAAGCGGGGGCTCCCTGGCTTTGTCTTTGAAGATCTGCATGTTCTGTTCTTTCCAAATATTCGAGATGACAAAGCCTGGTACAAGCATCCAGGCCTTGTTAATGATTTCATTGTCTGATAAGTTCTTTCTTCAGTTTGTTAAAGTATTGGATATGCTGAACCTATCCCTGTCAGTCTTTCTGAAGCTATAGGCAACCCAGTTCCAAATTTCAGTAGAAAAAGAACAAAGATTTAGAAGGTGTTCGATCGATTCCTCCTGCGAGCCACAAAGGTGACATTTAGAGGGTCCAATGAAACCTTTCTTAAGAAGGTTATCCCATGTGAGAATTTTCTTTTGATGCACCAGCTAGATGAATAGTTTTATTTTTATCCACTGAGGAGTTTGCCACAAATCCTGCCAAACTTTCCTAGCATTTACAGAGTTGAAACCTGTGATTACCTGTTTGGCCTCTTTGAGATTATAGTTGCCTTCATTATTCTTTCCCCATCTTAATTGGTTAGGTAAGGAGGAGACCAGAATCCTTCTTTGCTCTAAATCCTTGGCTAGAGCCTCTGCCATGGCCTTCAAAGGGCTCTCCTCATTATAACTTAGGTTCCTTCATTTCTTCCATTTTTCCTTATCCCTCCCCTGATCCCATAAATCTTTCACTAGTAAAAGTCCTTTGCTTTCTGTGTCTCTCTTGAGTGCTGCCAGTTCACTCCTGTTAATGATGGGTTCCTGTTGCTCGCTGTCCTCTCAGAAGCGAGCCCGGTCCCCTGTTTTAATTTCCCAGAAATAGTGTTGTTGAACAATACTTTTGTTCTCCCATGCAAGGTTCCAGATGTGAGAGCCTTTGATTTGTCTAGTCATTTTGATGTGATCCTGTTCTTGCCAGTGTCTGGCATACTTTTGCGACCAAAGCTTGGCCCAGGGTGCTCTCGTCTCGTTGATCCAACGCCACCATAGTTTGGCACCTGAAGCTTTACTTAGCGTTTCCGGATCCTCCAACCCCAAACCACCATGGTTTTTGGGTTTGCAGAGCTTGTCCCAGGGAAATAGAGCCCGCTTACTTTTCTTTTCCCCTCTGCCCCATAGAAAGTTTCTTTGTATGCTTCTTATTTGTTGCTTAATGCTTTGTGGAGCAAGGATAGTTGCAAACATAAAAATTGGAATGGCTTGCAAAACCACTTGAGTGAGCACCAGTCTTCCTGCTAAGTTTAAAGCACGGCAGGTCCAATTGCTGATTTTGTCCTGAAGTTTGTTTAAAATTGGTTCCCATATTTGCTTACATAGAGGTTTGTCAGTAAGAGGTATGCCCAGATATTTGGAGGGCAATTGCTCCTTTGAAAACCAAGAATTCTGGTGATGTTCCTCTGTATAGCAATATTAGTGTTAAAGAAGAAAATTTTGGACTTGTTTTGGCTTACCTCTGTGCCTACTGCCATAGTGAAATCGTTTAAGATCTCTTTGATTGCCCTTGCCTCCCTAATTGTGGGTATGCCTTGCAACATAGTATCATCCACAAATTGTTGATGAGTGTTAGCCTCTCCATTCGGGGTATAAGCTTGATTCCTTGAATTCTGCCTTCGACATTTGCCAATTTGATTGCCCTCCCTAGCCCTTCCATCATGAGGACAAAGAGGAAGGGAGAAAGCGGATCACCTTGTCTGAGCCCTCTGGAAGGTATAAAAGTGTTAGAGGGAGCTCCATTAAGCAGAATGGAGAAACTAGTCGAGGTGACTAGTGCCATGACCTATCTTATCCAATTTTGGTCAAAGCCATAGGATTTTAGAATGGCTCTAACGTAAGACCAGTTGAGTTTGTCATAAGCCTTCGCAAGGTCCATTTGGATGAACATGCCTACTTGCTTGTTGCTTTTGAGAGAGTGAACCACCTCGTGTGCTTGGATGATGTTGTTAAGAATCTGTCGTCCTTCCACATAGCCTGTTTGCTCTTCTGAGATGAGCAAAGGTAGCAGTGGCTTGAGTCTATTGGCTATCACTTTGGAGATAATTTTATACACCACATTACATAAGGCGATGGGCCTATATCCCTCCGCAGTAATAGTGTTCTCCTTTTTGGGGATTAAAGCTATAAAGGTCGCATTCAGAGCTTTTAGAACCTTTTTGTGTTGTCTTGAGTCTTCCACCACCTCTAGGATGTCCTGTTTAACTGTATCCTAGCAGGCTTTGAAGAAATCAACATTGAAACCATCTGGGCCTGGTGCTTTTCCATTCTGCATTTCCTTGATCACTTCGCTGACCTCCTCTTCCGAGACTAGCCTGTTGAGATTGTGGTTGTCCTCCCTTGTGACCAACTTGGTAATGTGCTGTGTGATTTTATCAATGTACCTGGTTCTATCTTCCATTGGCTCTGTTGCAATGTCAGAGAAGTGGTGTACTAGGGTCGCTTCCATGTCCTTGTGAGCGACAAGCTCAATCCCTTGCGAATGCTTTAGCTTTGTGATTCTGTTATGTGCCTTGTGGGCCATAGTGGATTTGTGGAAGAACTTGGTGTTCCTTTCTCCCTCTTTGATCCATTGGATTTTGGATTTTTGTCTCCAAAATGTTTCCTCTTGAAGGCAACGCTCATCCCATTCTCTCTGTAGAGAATCAGTTAGGTCCTGTCTTTCCTCATTGAAGCCCTCTGTGATGTTGATCTGATTGATTTCCTGGAGTTTTTGTTCCGTACTTTTTCTGGCCCTGATGATATCCCCAAATTCATTTTTGTTCCAGTCCTTAAGTTTGGATTTGATATGTTTTAGACAATTAAGCTCTCTTTCTTTATTTATTTATTTTACTAAAATAATATTTTAAAAATTTCTAACAAGCTATTTTTTTTGAATCCCTCACTAAATGAAGGATACCCTTCCCACTACTTGTTAATACTCATTAAATCTTTCCACAACTTTCAAAATGATAAGGTGTGATGGTACAAATTGGACAAGACGGTGGATTCAAGACAATGAAGGTCAACAAAATGGAGGGCGGCTCGAATCGGTGGACTACAGCGGGCCGATAACGGAAGACAGATAGGAACATGATACTACGAAAACCCGAGGTTCCTCTACCACTGAATTTTCCATCTGTAAACAGAGAAAAATGCTCGAGCCCACCTTGAGCTTCTCAGAACCTTGTCAAGATTAGTAAGTATCAATTGCTCTCTGTCTTTTGATGTTTGATAACACCTACGAAAATAACGTGCGCTAGCTCTAGAGTAGCATTTACGGGGACTTAATGACGCACCATAACCCCCGTGCAGAGGGGTTTAGTTGAAGATCAAGGAATATTTGCACCAAGTTTAGGGCTTCTGGCAAGAATTTGGTTGGAGAGCTTTTAAATCCGAGTCAGGGTTTAGATGTGAATATGACTTCACGGGGTCGATATGGAAAAGGTGCCACTGTGGCCAAAACGACAGGGTTGCTCAAGTTAATTCGTGCCCAAAAAACGTTCAACAACACTCTACGCTGAGAAATCATCAACAATGGGTTAGCAGGGTTCAGATACAGGCTAGTGTGTCGGAGTTCAACGACTTTTGGGTGGCATTGTCCACCCTGTTGGAAATACTGATAGGGGGGTGAATAAATATTTCTTACTATTTTTTTTTTTTTTAATTGTTCTAGTGATTGCCAACAACATATATAGATATGTGTATGTATACACAGAACACAGAAATCAACAGCTGAAATTAATGCTTTTATTAAAACTCAAGACAGTGCAATGAAATAAATACAATATAAGTATAAATCTGATTGTGAATAGTTGCCAAGCTCCAACTTGGACTTCAGCGAGGCTCCAACCTCCAGAGCACCAACTCTGTTTTGCAGTGGTTCTGCACTTAGGAGCACCTACCCCCAATGACTTCAGTGTAGTTCAGTGCTGAGGCTCCAACCTCTTGGGCTCCAACCCAACCTTGGTATAAACAGGTATGCTGCTGCACACTATTCAGCTAAGGTTGTCTCACTCCTGCTCTCTTGCCTCTGCTGCTTTTACTGCCTCTACAGCCTCTGTTGCTTCTACTACCTCACACTCTGGTTCTTCACCACACCAACAGCAACAACAGTTCTCTGTTTTTACTGTTTTATACATTCTCATGCCTTTGTCCATTCGTTTCCGCTTACTCAATGGCTCTTTGGCTTCCTCCTCGCTCGCTTGAGCTTCGGCTTCCTCAACACTCGCTCGACCTTCTGGCTTCCCTCCTCCATTCGCTTTAGCTTGCTCATGTTTACCTTCGATTAATGTGCTGAAAATATAATGTCTTCGCGGAGAAATTGGTGTTTCAGCAACGCCGAAATTGGTGTTTCAACAACTTTTTTCCAAGTACTGGTGTTTCAGCAACGAAGAAATTGGTGTTTCAACAACTTTTCTCCAACTTTTTCAACAGTGTTCACCAGCTGCAGCAGCCTTCACCAGTGTTCACCAGCAACTTCATACAACGCTTAACTACCTCTGCTCCTCTTGGCTCTGTGTGCTCCTGTTCTTTGGCTCTGTCTCCTTCCTTGAATATTGCCATATTGACATCAATGACAATCTGTGTCCAACAATCTCTCCCTTTGTTATTGATGGCAATATTCTTCTGCTCTCTCCCCCTTTGACATCAATGGCAAAGGAATGCATACAGACTCCCCCTGTCAACCTGCTCCCCCTGTCTTGCTACATCTTTATGAATGAACTTGAGTGATGATAAAGAAATAACCCCCATCTTTTGAGCAAATGTTCGAATGCTTATCGAGGAAGAGGTTTTGTGAAAATATCAGCTCTCTGCTCCTTAGTTCTGATATATTCCAGGACAATGTTTTGTTCAGCTACTTGCTCACGGAGGAAATGATACTTGATTGGTATGTGTTTGGTTCTTGAGTGCATCACTGGATTTTTGTTGAGACTGATAGCACTTGTGTTGTCACAATAGACGGTAATTGGTTGATCTGTACATATGTCGAGATCTTTTAGAGCTTCCTTCATCCATAGTATCTGAGTACAACAGTCTGCTGCAACAATATACTCGGCTTCGGCTGTGGATAATGATATGGATGACTGTTTTTTGCTGAGCCAGGATACCAAACAGTCTCCTAGGAAGAATGCATTTCCACTAGTACTTTTCCGATCATCTATACTTCCAGCCCAATCAGCATCGGTGTATGCAGTTACAGTCAATGTTGAGTTCTTTGGGTGCCAAAGACTGAAATCAGAAGTTCCCTTCAGATATCTGAGAATTCTTTTTACAACTAATAAATGGGATTGTTTGGGAGCATATTGAAATCTTCCCACCATTCCTACTGCTTGCATTATGTCTGGTCGTGTAGCTGTTAAGTATAGAAGGGCTCCGATCATTGACCTGTAATGAGTTGCATCCACTAGAGGGGAGTCATCATCTTTGCTCAGTTTGCAGTTTGTGGTCATAGGTGTGCTCATGGGTGCACAGTCCTCCATTCCATATTTTTTGAGCAT
>APFE030910914.1:0-21499 GCA_000404065.3 Pinus taeda | reverse complement strand
AAATTTACAAAAAAAAATAACAGATCTAAATTTCTTGTGAAACAATAACCAAATTCAAAAAAAAAATCAACCAAATCAGAGTCTCGATGAGGGAGATATCATTGATTTATAATCAACTATGTTGGAGAAATGTTTTTGACAACAATTTGTGGATGGCAACTCTCCTATCTTTTAATTGCAATTTTTGTGCAAAATTTTAGAAAAGTGATTGTAGGTCTGAGCTTCTCTTGAAAAATTTCTCCATTTAAAAAAAAAAATGTGTCGAATCGGAGTTTAGACGTGGGAGATATCGCTGATTTAAAATTAGCTATTTTTTCAGAACTTTTGTGATGGTGGAAAAGTTGCGGTATGAATATGAGGTTCTAGAGTGCCCAGATAAGGATTTCCAACCCATGGGAAGATGAAAAATGGTCCTTTTGTTTCCAAAAATAGGTTATAATGAATATTCTGAGTTATATTGACTAAGTTATGTCCATTTTAATTTTGGAGTAACATTCAAAGGGGGTTCCCTTTGGAGACGTGCCCTCCCACCCTGCTTTAGTAGGAACCTGCTTCACATTCATCAGTTTCAACATAGTAGCATTCGGCTTGGGTTCTTTGGAGATATTCCGTATGAACCCAGGCTATTTAGGCACATGCTACTTCATCAACAACCAACATCATAGTTATGGGTCAACCGCACAAAATCCTTGTCATCGAAGTCCATTTGCTAGGCCGCACACTGTTAGCATCACAGTTGATCACAAGAATTACAGGGTATATCTATCCTCTTATCTTCGTTTTTCGCGGCTATGGGTTATCCACAAACACACAGTTCATTGAAGTCCATTTTCTAGGCGGCACACTGACAGTATCATAGTTCGTCACAAGCATTACATGGTATCTCTATCCTCACATCTTTGTTCATCATGGTTATGGGTTAACCACATAAATACCTTCTCTTCGATGGCTCCTCATATTCAATAAAGGCTTCGTAGGAGGGAACTTCATGCAATGGGGATCATTGCTTCTTAAGGAGGGAGGAATGATCCAAATAGAAAATGGCATCAACCCATTGTATTCATCTACCCATGTTATTCATCAACCCATGGAATTTCCCCATGGTATTGTAAGTGACATTCACTCATGGTATTCATTGACCCATGGTATTTTCCCATGGTATTGTGACATCCACCCATGGTATTCATTCACCCATGGAATTGACCCGTGGTATCGTGACATCCACCCATGGTATTCATTCACCCATGGAATTGACCTGTGGTATTGTAACTGAAAAAGGCTATAAGTAAGAAGTCACATTTTATAAAAGGACAGATTGTGCGCTACAATGTAACCTTTATAGTTATTATTGGTTTTAATAAAAAGTTTATTTATGGTTTTATTTACTGTGTGTTTTGTCTTTTTCTTTCTATCATTGCAATTCTTCAAATCTTGAGGGTCTCCCCCACAAGATCCATTTCAATCTTTTAGATATTGGGGCCCTCCCCCTAAGATTTGGATCATGGCGACCCCATATTTTTATTTTTATTTTTACTCTGAAATGTGTTTTACTCCTAGCTGATCAATATTGAGATAACTGAAATTGAAAATTCTTGACATTCCCTAATATCTTGCAAAAATCATGGCTGAACGGTAGTAGTAAAAAACCCCAAAGTCTCAAAAGTTCAAAATGCTTTGTGACAATATGATATGGACTGTTGGGGAAAGTGATTGCTTTTCATTTAATTTGTCAACCCGGTGGTTTCGTAAACTTGTGAAGCATCTGTATGTGCTAGAAATTGTCTTTCAGTTTAGATCAATCTAACTACAAAATAACGAAAACCAATTCATCTAATCTATGAAATCAAATAATGAAAATGAAATTCAACTAACCTATGAAATCAAAAACAACTAATGTATACTTAGTTACTCCAGCATTCATTTATGAAGTGTTACCTTCTTGAGATGATGTATAAGAAACTATCTATACTTTAACTTCTAATGTCCTAGAAAATCAAGTCAAGTATGTAGAAAATAACTCAGTAATTGCATGTAATAAATACTCAACCATTCAATCTTGAAATATGATTAAATCAATTTCCTAGAATGATCTTTAGGAATATTAGTTAATGCAATTAAATTAGGATCTTAAAAGCAAATATAAAAGCACGAAAAAGTAATGCTCAATGATTACATAGATTGAACATTCAATCACCCAATTTGAAGTCACCTTCTTGGCGTGATCTTTTATTCAATTATATAATGAATTGATAGTTTGATCTAAGAAGGTAAATAACATAACATGAAAGGAAACTAAATAACTATGAGCTCTTGCCTCAAACTTAATCCAATTGGAAAATACATAAATCTTTGCTATTGAAATGTTTTTAGAAAAGCAAAGATTACACAGTCATTCTAAAACTAATACTAAGAAAGAAAATGAACTTTAATCTATAAAAGCAATTAGATCTCAGACATTTTAGGTAGTTGATCTAAACGTGTGAGAGATGGTAAATCAAGATGCTCCATATGTAAGCACAACCAAGTCAAAATGAGGAACATTCATGAGTAGGATGCCACAATTTAATTTTGTATTCAAAGCTTGAGCATAACACCATTACACATCCCCATGATAGGAGAAAACTTCCCCTATTTATACAAAAAGATGAGAGGCTATCTCATTAATGAGAGTCCATGAATCTCTCCCCATATATATAGAGTTACAATAAAAATAGAAATGATAAGACACATGTCTTCTTAGAGTTTCAATACAAATAGGAAATGAGACACATATCTTCATGATCCCATGATCTTCTCCACTCAATTTCGAATTTGGTTTTGGGAGGCCATAGAAGGGTCTTTTAAAAGCTTCCTTTTGACCTACATATATCAACAATCTCATCCCACTTGTTAGGTATAAGAATATGCACATTATTTTCTAATTTTTAACCATAAATTCACTTAAAAATGCGAAGAATTAAAAATTTTGGAAAAACATAAATGTGACCCAATAATGATAATAGTAAGGTAAATGTAATGAAATAGAGGTGGAGTGAAGGTGAAAATATGGAAATATAAGTGAAAATTTAATGGAAGTGAATGACAATTTCACTGCCCAACATGGACTATAACAGCCAAAACCCTCACTACAAAAAGAGTCTAATCTACACTGTGAAACCCCAACTTATGACTCTGATCTTGTACGACAATGAAAAAACCCCAACTACTAGATATGATCTGTACAATGGTGGCCAAACCCCAACTGCTGGATATGACCTGTACAATGATGGACAAACCCCAACTATTGGATCTGATCTGGAAAAGAATATAGGGGTTTAATATTCCAATAGATGAGGGAACTATGGTCAGAAAGGAGAGTCAGCTGCTACATATCATGATATATGTAGGGGTCCCATAGTAGTACTCGGACCAATATTTTATAGCACCAACTAAGGAGGATCAACTGTACCCTTAACTGTACTACCCGACTACCCTTCTGTACATGAAAGTGATCTCCACGAGTGTTGTTATCAATGTAATGCAACAACAAGACAACTAAAGACTTGTCTAAGATGAGGTTTCAGGTTATCCTAGGGTGGGCTTCCAATATACCCAATGGTACATGGAAGTACAGTTCATGCACGGTTTTGTCTATTGCACTACTAATCGAAGGCATACCCGTAGGGGTTACAATGGATTCCACCAATTGTGACCACCTATTGTAGTTCCTGAGTGCATGCCTCCCCAAATAATCATATTTATGCACTCAATGATAGATCTCGTGGTTTAAAGATGCTGAAAGTGGTTTGATACCACTTGTTATGTGCTTAAACTACAAAGAATACGAGAATGTTAGAAATACGAAACAATATTGCTAGAAACACAGAAATATCACATGAATTGAGACAAGTTGCCAAGATATTTTACTATTTATAAGTAGAAGACAATGTTCACTTTCCTCTTCAAGGGGGAAACCTCCAACAAAGAAAAGCTCAACTAAAATATGACTAGATGATTCTTCCCTTTCTATCTAAGTGTCTTTATAGCTTTATGACATCCAAAAACCTAACTACTAGTGGTCCCTTTCATAATACAAGTTAATGAGTTTATTTTCTAACTATGGTCCGTTTATAGATAATTGTAGCCCCTTTTATATAATTCAGGTCAATCAATTACAATCATTATTAATCTAGACAACTTCTTATAGGATTTATCGACTCAAATAACTAACTATGAATTTGATCCAGGTGGATATTTGTGGCCACCCACCTATTCCACTAGGACCCTCACCATTGTTTCTATCAGTTTTTCATTTTCCTTAATTATAGAACAATTTACTATTTTCGGCAGTATTTTGGGTCCTCAACATCTAGAGCTATTTTGAGGCCCTAAATGACATTGTTTTGGCAAAATTTCTTAGCAATTGCGAGGAAAATTACATTGGTCACTATAGTCTTTAGAGAGATATTTCCAATGAGGTATCATACATGTCAAATGGAGATAATATGACCAAGTTACAACCTTGGGAAGTTGGCTGCACAACTAACCCCAATGGGACCCATAAACTCTTGGTGTTACATATCCTTGGGTTAAGATTCTGGTTGTTTAGGGTTTTCTCTTGTTGTTTAATAATAAAAAAGCCCTTGAGCCTAATTGTAACTTAGTTCAGAGGCATGTAGCACCACATCTCTTCTCAAAGATAAGCTACCATCACCCGAGCTAGCCTTATGTCCATTTTGTTTGTAAACATAGTTCAATATTTTTCTATTAATAAAATGAAGTGTTTTTCCGCTGCATCTCTATGTTTATGATTATATCTATAAGTTTTTGCATTCCTGTTTAAGTTCGTATCAATGGTATTAGAGCGGTCTTCTCTTTCTTTGTTTTCCTTTGTATGTCCCTAATGAGGTCAGGTTATAAGGAGTTAGTGCTCGATCTGGTTGAACCATTGCAAGATCAACTTCTCAAACTTGATGACCTCCCATGGTGGAAGAGAAGAAAGGTGAGGGAGCAGGAGATCCTTTCAAAATGTTGCTCGAGGAATCCCTCGAGTGAAAAAGGGATGGGATGATGGATAAATTTGCCTAGATCATTCAATGCCTATCCATACGCGATCCATATTCATCCATCAGCCACTCTGGAGGTGCCACTAATTTTAAGGTACAAGTTAACTTCAATATTCCCATTTTTGAAGGCCTAATGGATGCAGAAACCATAGATAAATGGTTAAATCTATTGGAAGGATATTTTTCAGTTCATGACCTTTTCAATCAAGAAAATATTACATTTGCACTTCTCAAAGCCACCCCACACGTCAAGACTAGTGGGAAACCTACTGTGAACAAAAGGATGAGAGTGAACCCTCTTTGTTTTCAGCCACACCCACTTGGAATTATTTTTGAGATTCCACCAAAGAAAAATATTACCCTGTGAGGAGCTATGAAGATAAATACATAAACTAGACTACGCTACTACAGGGAATGGACCAATATGTGCTAGAGTTCACAAATACTTTCCATGCCCTTCACACGAAGCTGGGTATCAAGGATACTGAGTGAAAGTTGGTGCTCAAGTACCACGATTGTCTAAAAAAGTGCATCTAGGACGAGATGGAGTTCCTGGACATCTCCTCACTTGGCATGGCATATCAGTATGCTGTAAAGATTGAGCAGAAATTTAAACAGAAGAAGCAGGACTTTGGTTCTATGAATCCAAAGCAAGGGAAAGGTGCCCCCAAACCACATAAAAAAGGACCAAGCCATGGCGGGGCCATGCAAGACAACCCACCGAAGTTGCAAGAAAAGAAAAGCACGATGAAGATGAAGAAGGACATGGGAAAATGATGTGTGTTCCATAAGAGCTCCACTCATAATATAAGTGAGTGTCGGGCCAAGCAATTCCTGGTCACTGAGATGAAGGCTTTTGAATCAGACGCACACTCTAACTTTAAATTAGAACCTGATAAGGGAAATAACAAAGGGAAGTAGATCATTGATGCGAAGCCCAGTGCCACCATGCCCACCATAAAGATCCAGAAAATTGAGCCTGAAGATCTAGAGGAGGGGGAATGTATCCTCCACTCATAGATGTGGGTGAAGGGTTCTCCACTACAGTTCATTATCGACAGCGGGAGCCAAAAGAACCTCATTTCAATAGAGTTCGTGAAGCGGCTAGGCATAAGGACTACAACACATCCACAACCATACACCATCAAGTGGCTTCACTAAGGATGGGATCTTCGTGTCAGCTAATAGTGCCACCTTCCCTACAACGTTAATCCCTTCACAGATGAGGTATTGTGTGATGTTGCTCATCTTGAAGTTTCTGGTGTATTGTTAGGACAACCATACTTGTGGAAGAGACACATTGTATACGAGTCTAGAGCTTCAAGATCACCTACTGCCACCTCTTTGATCTCTACAAAGAAATGTAGTAAGATCATATCCCAGACTAGGAAATTTATTTTCTTTCTGGTTCTCTCTCAAATTAAGGGTTAGATCATAGCCACATCCATGGCCCCCGTTAAGGGTTCCTCCATGTAGCAGAAGCAGGTAGATACAATCATGAAAGAATACAGGGACATCTTCTCCTCACCCATAGGGGTACCATTGCACTATCAAATCAAGCATTCATTTGATTTGACTCCCAAAGCACCTCTACCCAACGGGAAAATGTATTGTCACTCCATTGTGGAAAGTGCCAATTACAAGAAGCGACATGATCAACATTGGGTGCCAAACAAGTTTCAGGTGGACGAAAAGGTTTGGTTTCATTTTCATAAAGAACACCTTACAAGAGCACATCGAAAGCTCAAACCACTCTGATATGGTCCCTACACCATTACCAAGGCTATGGGAAAGAATTCTTTGGAGCACAGCATTCCACAATCCTTGGCTTGCAATTAGTGTTGAATGTAGATTGCCTTTGGCCATACTGTCCACCATTGTTGGACACCTCTGACGTTGCATAACAACTCACACCAATAGAGCACAACTCGGACTACATGGAACAGACCACAACTGATCAGACCATGGACACACAAATCAAGAACACTCACCAATAGAGGATACAACTATATCGAGTTGTCAAAGTAGGCCAACTCCTTCACCAAGGAAAATGGCTCACCAGGGACCAAGTTCAGTAGAAGTTTCCTCATCTCATGGATGAACTCAACGTAAGAGGGATCATTACTTCCAAAGGGGGAGGACTGAGCCAGATGGATATTGGTGGCCACCCACCTATTCCACTTGGACCCTCACCATTGTTTATTTCAGTTTTTCAGTTTCCTTAATTGTAGCACAATTTACTATTTTTGGTAGTTTTTCGGGTCTTGAACTTCGAGAGCCATTTTGAGGCCCTAAATGATTTTTTTGGCAAAGTTGCTAAGCGATTGTTATGAAAATCGTATCGACCACTATAGTCCTCAGAGAGATATTTACAATAAGGTATCGTACGCGTCAAGTGGAGATAATATGACCAAGTTACAACCCTAAGAAGTTGTTTTCCCAACTAACCCCAGCAGGGCCCATAAAGTCTTGGTGTTACATCTCCCGAGGTTAGGGTTTTTGTTGTTTAGGGTTTTCTCTTATTTTTGAATATTAAAAATGCCCTTGAGCCTCATGGAAACTCAGTTTATAGGCATGTAGCTGTCACATCGCTTCTCAGAGATAAGCTACCATCGCCTAAGCTAGTCTTACTTCCATTTTGCTTGTAAACATAGTTCAATATTTTTCTATTAATGAAATGAAGTTTTTTCTACTGCATCTCCCTGTTTATGATTATATCTATAAGTTGTTGCATTCTTGTTTAAGTTTGGACCAGAACTTGATGAGGCCCCTTCGACTTATTACATAAATAAAAGGGGAAAAGATTGGACCCTAACAAAATCCAAAGGGAGAGTGTACATTGAGTCTCCATTAGATGTGAATACCACAAGGAGTAAAATTAGATCCAGAAGACAAATCCTTGGATATGGTAGAAAATATAGAAATTTAGTCCTTTAAGATTTTATTGAGTAACCTTAATTAATGCATCGCAAACCATCAAAGATTGATGGCTCTTATTCATTTTTTTTCTTTTTGGGGTGGGGGGGGTGGTCCTAACATGCTCAAAGCTTAACCAAAAGGGGTGGCCAAAATGATATTAGGAGGTAAAATGATAAATAAATTTGGCATATGATAAATTTATTTAAGCCCACCCCCTCTTCCCCTCCTTACCAAATTTTCCATCGATCTGCCCAAAATAAATTAATATATTAAATAGAATTTTTTTTTATTTAAGGTGATATGAAACCAAAATGGGATGATGTGAGACTAGTGGGGCCAGACATAACAAATATGGTGTTAGTGAATGAATAATTTACATGGTAGTTGATGGCTCTAGGAGTTAGGTTTCAATATAAGGTTCTTCCATCCGACCCCTAGGACATTAGGTATGAAAATGCTCATGGATTTTCATGATATTTAATATGGTAAGCCCTCAGTAACAGGAATTACTCTTGAGGAACTTAATGAAATGTTTCTAAGAAATAATCTCTCTTGGAACATCATGTATACATAGTTTTTCAATGCAAAATTTCATGGATCTACCTAATAACATAACATGGTTAGCCTCGGGTCAAGCCTCTAGTCACAAATTACTAAGGCATAACACTTGAGGGCTAAAGCCTTTTAACCACTAGAACATTAGGTGTGCAAAAGTCACAAAGTTTTCTTGATCACCCAATATGGTTGGTTCTTGGTCAAGACCCTCGTCAAAGAGTGGTAAAAAAAAGTTCCTAATAGCTAAAATCCATATTAGCCACCCAAAACATTAGGTGTGCAAAAGTTCATAGATTTTTATGATACTTGATAACCTGATGCTTAGGACATGATGTCTGAAAAGGAGACAATGTAATGATGTGGGATGACAAATTGAGTAGGTGGTGTGGCAGTGGAGGACATATGCAATCCTATTTTGGTGCTTTTGGATGGCCAGTTGTGTAAAGGTGAGTGACACATGGTGTATGGAAAGTGTTCCACATGGAAGAGGACTCAATACTCACTACATCATACTATGATATGTTGTTGGAAGAATGAGGTGGTAAGATAAGTGGAACTAGGTATCCTAGTAATACAAGGTGGTGATTTTTTTAATTTATCACCAAATAGCTCAAGATCCATCATCACACATAAGATATACTTAATCACTATAACCAATGAATAATTTTAGCATTATTGAGGCCCTAGAACATCAAAATCCTAGGAGGTCCTTTCACAAAATATCTCTTGATTACGCAATAATGTATGACTCATAGTCACAAGGCCTAGTCATAGGGTGCTAACATGTAGCATGAGGGCTTAGTGCCATTGAGCCATCAGAATCCCATGTTATTGTGTTACAAGTAAGTGTTCAAAAGATCTCAATAGCTTAGGAGTGAATATGGGAATCACTCAGTCATGACATATGGTTCTAGGTGTGTGTTTACTTAACACCTAGGTGTTGAATGACCTATATTTGGGTGTTATCTTCTGATTAAGAAAGAACCTTATTTTTGTTGAGTTATGAGCCTAGTGGACAACTTTTTTTTTGTCTCCTATCAAGAAAAGTTTGCATTATCAAAATCAAAGAACCTTGGCTTTGTAAGGGTTTCTAATTTTTTAGTATTTTGTGTGAACGAATTAAAGATTAACTTTGGTGATTAAATAGTTCTAGAATCCTAAGGTTTCAAGGCTAGATAGAAGGTAGCTTAAATAAATAGGAAAACCACCTGCATAGTGCTTGGTAAAAAAAATGCAAAAGGTTGGACTAAAGTTCCAAATTAGTTAAATTAGGGATTGAAGAAGTATATATAAACTGAGAAAGACCATAGATGCATTTGGTGAGAAAGAGATGCATAACAATGAGTATCAAGATAAGAATAAGTAAATGTGCCAGACTCACAAGTAGAGAAGTTAACACCAAATCTATGGAAAAATCGCATGGATAGCTAAAAATATTCTTCTGTAGTACGAGAGTGGTCTATAATGAAATTTAAGATTGTTCTGCATTGAAGTGAGGAAGTGGTGTGCAGTATGAGATGATTTGTAGCAAAGTGAGAGAGTGGTATGAAATTTGAGAGTGATTTGTAGTGTGGTATTGTTGAGATGTGTGAGATATGTGTTGTGTAGGTCATTAAAGGAGTGATGGTGTAGAGAGAAAATAATTGAAAATTGTGCATGTAAGATGAGTATGAAGAAATAGACATAACTCGTAATTCACTAACATAGATTTGTGTAGTGGTAAAGAAATTGCAAAATTATGAGATATTGGATGACATTGTTGAGATGTCATGAGGAGAAGAGTGATTTAGAGAAGTTCAATGATTTAAGAGGATTGAGTTGGCTAGAAAGTACTAAATAAGGGTGGAGGTATAATGAGATTTCTGCAAAGAATTGAATAAGAGCAAAAATATGATGAGATACCTACAAATAATTGAATAAAATTAGAGATGAAAAGAGAAAAGCATTGTAAATTAGAGATTATTAAGTATTTGTGTCTCCAATAGGTTCATGTCTCCCATAGGTTAGTTCCTACAAAGCAATGGGGATTGGTGTCACCAGTAGTTTGGTGCCTACACATTTGAGGGGAATGGTGTCTTTTTGAGGTTGGTTCCCACAAATTAGTGGGGAATAGTTTTTTTTGTAGGTTGGTTGCTATAAAAATGCAGGTATCGGTGTCTCTAGTAGGTTTTTTCCTACAAAGAGAAGAGGATTAGTGTCTCCTATAGGTTGGTTCCTACAATGAATAACTAATTAAAATGATTTTTTTGGTTTTATCCCTTATGGCTTTCCACATATATCTTGTGTCTATGGTATGATCATGCAATTGGTTTTTTATGATGTTTGACTAGTTATAAATAAGTAAAAATTGTATTATATTGATTTACACTCCCCTCTCACTATATGTTAGAATCCAACAATGTAGATATAGGGGACAAAACAACTAATTAAGATGGTACTTTCTCAAACATGGCCCCACTGTTTGATGGAAAAAACTATACTTTCCAGAAGATCAGGATGAGAAAATATCTAATGTCACTTGGTGCTAATATTTTATTATTTGTGATAGATGGTTATAAAGTTCCAACAAGTCTTCAATAGATCTAGATGGAAAAAAGGATTTTGTAAATAATGCAAAAGCTATGAATGCCATTTTATGTGGTGTTTTAGACTTTGATTGTGTTAAGGTAATGTAGTGTGGATCTGCTAAATAAATTTTGAGAAAGCTTTAAAGTCAATATGAAGGAGATGAAAGGGTAAAGAAGTCTAAGCTTCACACTCATAAAATGCATTTTTTAAGTTTAAATATCAATGAAGAAGAACATGTTTCATGATTTTTGCTTCATTTAGATGAGGCTGTGAAAAGTATTAGAGGAATTGGTGAAACGTTTGATGAACTAATAACTATTTACAAAATGTTGAGATATCTTCAATTGATATTTAATGCAAAGGATTCATTCATTGAATAAATGAAGATCTAGGATAGATGAATATAGATGAACTAAATGGAATCCTCACTGCATATCTGTTAAGAATAGGAAAATCAAGATTGAAGGAAGCAACCTTGATAACATCAAAGATAACAAAAGGACATAAGGACCATGATCATTTGAGATATAAATCAAATGAAGAGGAAGATCAATTTTTAAGAATGTTGAAAAGAGGATATGGAAAATATAAATGTAAGTTGCCATCCAAATATTTTAATTATGGAAGAATAATTTATTTTTCTTCTAAATGTCCACATGAAAAATTGGAAGATAGTGATGATGAAGAAGAATATAAAGATATAAGAAAATATTATAGACGTAAAAGGAAAAGATATCTTAGGAAGAAAATTATTTTATTGTAAAGAAGATGGTAGCTCGTTAGAAGAGAACGATGAATATGTAGTTGATGAAAACAAAGAATAATTCCTATTTGTGGCCATAAAGACTCTAGACAATGATCAAGAGAAATCAGATTGAAGGGAAGAAGATATTGATGCAGGGGTAAATTTTGAGGGAGAACTTTTAGTTGCCTAGAATAAATAAAAGCCCTCAATTGAGAGAATAAAAAGTGAAAGGATCTTAGAAATATTATAAAAAATATCATTATTCTGATGAAGCATCAACCATCCTCCTAAAGATAAAACTAGAAGATGTTAAGAAAGTAGAAGATATATTGATATGTTAACTGAAATAGAAGGAAATGACCATATGGCATAGAATATACAATGAAAGGGTGTTCTATTAAGGCACTCTGTGGTTTAAAGGTCACCAGTTCAGAACTGTGTGGGAAAAAAACTAGTCATGCTAAGGGCTAGTGTGGCCTAGGCAAGGTGTGACCCCCGAGTGATTTTTACGCCTTAAATTCCCTTGGTGCATGGATACTCAAGCCACATTTTAGGCATATATATAATATAAGGACACACATAACCTATGAAACAAAAAAAATTGAAAGAGAAGGAAACAAATTGTGAGAAACTAGAAGCATAGGTTGTATCCTTAGGAAGGAATCTAGAGAAGAAAATTTTTGAATTGAGTCAAAACTTAAAGTTTATAGAAGGGAATTAAACATTAATAACATTATCAACTACCAGAGATATCCCTCAATTAAATATATCTTATATGTAAATCATATCATGATAAATTCAAAGGATAATCAAGCTAAATGAAAGAAAAAAAGGAACAACCTAAAATCTATGATAATATACTCAAAGGATCCCATAATAATGCAAGGAAGGTAATAAATATAGCTGAGGATCAACAAAGACATGACCTTGTTAGTGATACAAGTAACACCATAAAGAAGTTAAATAATTATAAGAGATCCAATTTTCATCACAAATAGAATAAAAAAGGGTTTATAGAAACTATTCCCCTAAGAATGCCATTCTTATTTAGGCATCAAATTTTCTTTCATCTCTATTTATTTTCATGTAATAATTTTGGTCATAAGGCAATAGATTGTAGAGGCTATGCAAGACATGGCTATATGAGGAACAAGAGAAGACATCATATAATATCTCAAGGAATGGTTGTGTGAGAAAGAATCGTAGAAGCTTTAATGAAAATTTTGTTAAAAATTAGAACATATTTCCCCCCTTATTAGAACATGTTGAATATTTCAAGTGCAACAATTTTTGGCACAAAACTCATGATTATAGACGTAATACATTGAGGCCTCCAAGCCAAATCAGAGAAGAAAAGATTATCAAAAATAAAAATAAAAGGAAAAAGGTATGGAGTAGGAAGCAAGAGAAGTAGAAATAATGTGGTCTAGCTCTATGTGTTCAAAGTGAAGAAAGCCAATGGTATATAGGCATTCGATATTCAGGTCATATGAAAATAGATAAAAGAAAATTTATCTCTCTAAAGGGAATAAAAGGAGTTAATATCACTCATGGAGATAATACATCAACAGAAATAATGGAAAAAGGAATACTTAATGTTAATATTGAAAAAGATAAATCTCAAGACATCCTATTAGTTGAAGGTTTAAAGCACAATTTTCTATGTGTAAGTCAAATGGTTGATAAAGGAGATGAGGTCACATTTTATTCTAATAGTTGTAAATAAAGAAGAAATGATCTATAATATCTATGGAAAATGAAACTGCAAGTTCAGACGATATATATGTCATTAATAAAGGTAAAGGAAAATATTTTTGTATGAGTGTGCTATCTCTCTCATCTTATTGGTAAAAGACAAATATAATGAGAAGTGAGAGACTGCAAAACCTCCAACCACATTATGAAGATAGGAAATTTAGAGAATGATTTATAGGAGATGAAAGATGAAATTGAAAGTTTGTAGGATATGAATTAGTAGTTTATGCCTAAATAAAGTTTAGTTATTAGAAAGAAAAGCAATTATTGACAAATACTCAAACAAACAATGAATACCTAGGGAGAAAGAATGAAATGATTGAAAAAGGAATTGAATATATAAATCCTTGAAGCATAAGCTTAGGGAGATAAGTTCCTTTCTCATGCTATATCAAAAGGAGGAAGAGTTGAAAAGAAGGAGAAGCATTAGGTTATGCAACCCTTTGATGCAAAAGGGGAGTTAAGTTGCAAGAAAAGAAGAAGGTGTTGAAAATGGAGAATTTGTAGTTAGGGGAAGTGGTATCAAAAGGAGAAGATTTGCAAAAGAGGAATAATTGTAGAGAAGGACAACATTTTTAGTTAGAGAAATATAATTTACGGTCAAAGTACAAACAAATGAAAATGTGGAGACGTAATGAATCATTTCATCAAAACATAGAAATTGCAGATGAAGTCTAGAATTGTAGATAACTGCATAGGGGGAGTTACCAACATGGGAAGTTTCATAATAGATGTAAACAAAGTTCCATTCATTAAAGAAATTATTTGATCAAAGAAGAATTTAAGATAAATAGGTTGTCTTCTAATCATGAATGGACAGGGTGACTCCCATACTTAATAGGTATATCCCCTTTCCATTGATGGGAAGGGGGGAGAGATTGTAGATAGGGGATCCCCTTCAACATTCAAGAATAGAGCTCAAATATCGTGGAATACTACCAATAAAAAGGGGGGAGATTGCTGGAAAATTTGCTTTTATTGATGTTGGTGTTATGGGGAGAAAACACAATGAGTTTCCATTGATGTCAATACTAAGGGGAGAATTTTTGGATGCAAAAGACAAGACTTGGAAAAGGCACAAAACAAATAAATTTAGGCCCTTCAGTTTTTAAGAAGAATATTTGATCAAGACATCATAATCTATTAAATATTGATGACTCTTATTGATTTCAAAGGGTCCCAACATGATAAAATCTTAACTAAATCAATGGTCCAAAATGACATCAGGGTAGTAATTTGTTGAGGGTATATGGGATATGATGAAGGGATTTGAACCCTCTTCCACATAATCTCCAAAATCACCATAAACATCCTTGAAAATAATTGAGGCAATACAAAATAGGAGGGTTATGTGGAACTAGTGGAGAAAGTGCAACAAGTCTACCATGAGTTAATGAAAAAAATATTTCTACAATAATTGGAGGCTTTAGGAGTTAGGTTCCATTACAAGGATCTCCCAGCGCCCCCCTAGAACATT
Source organism: Pinus taeda (assembly GCA_000404065.3). Classification (NCBI taxonomy): domain Eukaryota; kingdom Viridiplantae; phylum Streptophyta; class Pinopsida; order Pinales; family Pinaceae; genus Pinus; species Pinus taeda. Next base: position 6,435 of record APFE030910914.1, on the reverse strand, counting down.
AGGTATGGAAACTATCATGGATTTTCTTGATATTAAATATGTTAATCCTTGAGTCACTAGTCCCGGTAATGAGGCTCTTAAATATTGGAACTCAAGAGCTAAGAACCCCCGATCATTGTGCATTAGAATTATTTCAATGAAACATTCATCGATTTACTTAATCAAGTAGCACCATTGGCCCTTGGTCGAGCCTTCGATCACAAAGCGTTAAGGCATAGTACCTAAGGGCCAAGGGACATTAGGCCCTTGAAACATTAGGTATGCAACATTCACAAAGTTATCATGATCACCTAATATGGATGGCCATGGTTTTTGGGTATTTGGTGTGAACTTTGTAAAGTTTAAATTTGGTGGTTAAGAAATTTTATAATATCATGGGTTCAAGGTTGGATAAATCAGAGCTTATACAAATAGGAAAACTCATTTCACAGAACTTGGTCAAACCTTTGAAAAATGTTGGATTGAAGGGAGATTTAAGATAATTTCATGACTGTAGGTAGCAGCACAGATATGAGATCAATTGACAAAGTTTCCAAAATATATAAATTGGGGATGAAGAGTACTTAACATAAAATCTATCGACATAAAACATAGATAACTAAACATAATGGTGTGCAATGTGATAGTGGTTTGCATTGAAGTGCAAGAGTGTTGTGTAATGTACAAGTGGTGTACAATGGAGTGCAAGAGTGGTGTGTAGTGTGGTAGTTTTGAGAAGTGTGAGATAGGTGTTGTTTAGGGAATCAAAGGAGTAATAATGTAGATATAACTTAATAGTTAGATACACATGCAAGATGAGTACTAGGAAATGGAGTTAGATTATCTTACATTAAGGAAAAGTTGTGCAATGGTATGGAAAATGAAAAATTATAAAAGATTGGAAGAGATGTTTGAGATGTTTTGAGGAGAAGAGTGAGTCAAAGAAGATCAATGATTTGAGAGAATTGAGTTGGATACAAAGAATTGAAAAAGAGTTGATATATTATGAGGTAATTGTAAATAATTTAAGAAGAGTAGAGAACATTAGAGAAGATAATATTACAGATCAGATACCAGTGGGGATTGGTGTCTCTAACAAGTTGGTGCTACAAAACAATGGGGATTAGTGTCCCGAATAGGTTGGTGCCCACAAATATGAGGATATTGGTGTCTCCTAGAGGTTGGTTGTTATATATTAGAAAGGATTTGTTTTTCTAGTAGGCTTGTTCTTGCAAATTTGAGTGGAGTCGTGTATCCTATAGTTTTGTTCCTATAAATCTAGGTGGATTTGTGTTCCAAGCAAGTTGGTGTTTGAAAAGAAAAAGGCACTAGTTTATCCCAAAGGTTGGTTCTTACAAAGTTAATTGTAGCTCTAGGATTATTTATTTATGTTAAATTACAGTCCTTTATCCTCCTCTAGTATCTTTTCTGAGTGCATGTAGCTGCCAAAACCATTTTATATAGTTTATGTTCTACAATAACATACTGTTTCATTTACTAATAAACGTTATATTTTCACCATATTACAGAGCTTTCTATTTTATGTCTTTGTTTGCATGTTTAATTTCCTTCCCTACCTTTTATTTCCTTCATTGTAAAACTTGGGTCATTATTAAACCTATCAACTACCATGAATAGGTAGTAATGTCCCTTCTTGGTTATTTGTACACCTCCCACAACATCCATGGAATTTATTTCCCAAGCATGAGTGGGTACATGTAAGGGATGGTATAGATCATACTTCATATTACTAGGCTTATAGAAAATCTTGTATGTTTCTGCATGCTAGGCTACTAGTCATACCTTTGTAAGTTTTCCATAGTTTCCCTATACCAAAATGCTTTGTAACCTTGGAGATGTGATCCTATTTAATTATCTATAGTCATTGAAATTTAGGAACACATAACCCTATATAGTAACCCATTATAGAGATGATGATAAACTATTCCATCACAATTGTGCACATGAATATAGATTTGTAATTGCTGAAACATCTCCTTGAAAACCTCATCCTCTATGTATGCCTCTTTTTGTGCATGATTGGGGATAAGATCCATGTGCATCAGAGATATGAAAGATGTGACCTTGGATGTGGGTGAACTTGAAAATCATTTTGACCCACTTGTTTGTGTTACCCTTCTTTTACTTGATTACCGAATGTAATTTTTGTGAAAAACCCATCCACTTGTAATTACTAGTCTTTTATAACTTACTTTGGGCTTGCAAGTATTGTAGTAGCTAGTATCTATGCGTATTATTGTCTCTTTTCCATTATATATTTCTTCCACATTTTGACAAATTTTACTATGGCATAGAGCTCCTTATCATAGGTAGAGTATTTGAGAATTATCCCATGAAATAATTTAGAATAGTAGCGTACATGCCTTCCTTCATGAATTAACACTACTCCCATATTATATCCACTCACATATATCTCCAGTTCAAAGAGTTGCTACAAGTTGACAGTGCAAGAAATAATGTTTGAATAATTTTATTTAACTCCTCAAAGGCCTTTTGTTGACCCTTTACACACTGGAAACTCTTTCCACCTTTTTTTATGACATGGAGTGGTGCTGCTACTACTGAAAATGAGGAAGTGTATTTTCTTAGGTACTATGCTACCATAATGAAACTCCTGAACATAGTAACATTAGTAGGCACCAATCACTTCGTGATGGCATCTATCTTGTAATTATCTATCTTCATCTTTACTCCACCAATAACACACACTAGATATACTAAAGACTATTGTGAAACCTCACATTTATTGATGTTTTTTGGTAGTTGGTTCTTCTTTAATGTCTCTAGTACCTACATCAAATATGAGATGTGCTTCTCCTAGGTAGTACTATATGCTAGTATATCATGCAAATAATAAATAAAAAATGCATACAAAAACTGACATAGCATGTCATTCATTAACCTGATGAATGTAGGTGGTGCAATACATAAACGAAAGAACATGATTGACCACTCATAGAAACTTTGTCTAGTTTTGAAGGCAATTTTTCAGAGTATATTCTTCTATAACGTGAACCTAGTTGGTGGCCACAGATATCAATCCAATATCCACCTAGATCATAAGTTCTACTAGGAAACACACCAACTAAAAATAAAGCTACGTTAGACATTGACAAACTATAACATCTACCTATAACTTGCATCCAATTGAAAATCAACCATCTATCATATGTTTACATTAGAACTAAACATGTTGAAAATACATCAATACTAGACAACCATCAAGTTTACCTACCACTTATCATGGATAGAAACAACTCATATTGAAACCAATTTTGATTTTGACCCATTAAACTAGCCACTATCTTAAGGAAACTACGATTTTTTAAAGTAACAACTTGTCTTAGGTACAACAACTAAGATAGTTGCCTTAAATAAAAAATAAAATAGTCTCAATCTAGACCATTATAAAACCATGTCCAATTTTAAAAATTCAAAAATTAATGGTAAGTTGAAATTTCGCCCCAATTTTGAGATTTCTTAGTTTTATTCCCTAAATATTCAACCTTATAGTTCATCTATTACAAGATTAATAATTTACTTTGCTTTAGCTTACTTCCACTTGGGAGCCAAAAATAATAAATATGATGTATGTGCACTTCAATATTACAACACTACAACACTAAGGGTGCACTTTTACACCATATAACAAATTTGACTTCCCTCAGTATAATAAAACATAACACAAATATTTTTTCTCCTCTATCTTTTTTTCTCCTCGAAAAAAAATGCTATATTTTGATTCATTTCCAAAATTGTCCAAAAATACATTTTGCATATGCACTCCATCATGCATTACAAAAGAAACCATGTTCCTAATGTGGAAAAAATAAAAACACAGTATATGCACATTCCCATGCATCCAAAACTAAACATCCATGATCCCACAAGGGGAAAAAATTGAAAATTAACAACAAAACACAATCGTCCAAAAAGCAAAAAATAGTACCCAATACACAGGTATGGGTATCCTAAAGTTGTGCATTAAGCACATGGATATATGTCCTACTGGATAATAGGAATTAATCAATAAATAAGTAAAAATAAGTGTAGAGAATAAAATATATATAACACAAAACTAATTGAATGAATTAGCCACGATCCTCATGAATAGGTTCCTCTAAAAAAGGAGATTAATAATACTTCCAAGGAGCCTATCCACAAAATCTTATCACTTTCCAAAGCCACTGATCTAGGAGAAAGCCTTCTTTAGAAATATCGTCAGCAATATTGTTTTGTTCCCTATAGACATGATTAATTTACATGGAAAAATACAAATATTTTGAACAAAAAATATCATCAACTATAAGTGAAAGAGAAACAAAGTAACAAAATTATGAAGCATCAACCGAGTTGACCATTAGGAGAGAGTCCCCAAAAATGTGAAGTCGGTCACAACCTTTTTCCAGAGAAAAGGAAATGATGGATTTGCATGCCAGTAGTTCACCCTAGTTATTTGTGGCTTGCCTGAATCCCATATTGATACAAAAATACATGTGTTTGATTAAATGAAGAACGAATCCACCACCACACAAAGTTGCATGCTCTTGTGAGGCCCCATGAAAGTGACCCCAAGCAAAGTTTAAGTCTGAATTTTCCACCAGAACCTCTCAAAATTTTGCGTGGAGATGATACTGCATGTAATGATTCATGATAGCCAAATAGTCCATAACCATTCGGGCTGGGGAAGAAGAAGTGTCCCTAAAAATAGCCTGATTGCAGGCCAACCAAATTCCCATGCAATAATTAGGGGTAGATATTTAAACTTATAGGTCTCACTGTTCTCGACCCATCCTTACCGAGTATCCATGAAAGATGCACCCTCGCATATACAAATCGCCCCTAAAACTTTGTTGCAGCTCGAAGCAACTTGTCTTCTAAATGGGAAATGAGCGAAAAGGTGAAGAGTATAATCATTAGCATGCTTATAGAAACTGCACCAACCTAGGCCAATATTATGGTGCATTTGCGTAATGTCCCAAGTGAAAAATTTACCGCCAAGAATACTCCATAATAGAATTTTTGATTTTGATGGACATTTGGTGAGCTAGATAACCCTCCACCACTAGGTAGGTTGCATTGCCTGTGAAATTCTATTTAAATAAATGTAGCCCTCTCTGGGAGAGTATTCTTAATTTTTATTTTCCATCCAACTGAATGTATCTTCTTCCTGTCAAATTTAAATATAGGCTAAATTTAGAACATTTAGAAGCAAACCCCATTATTAGCGGAAGGATATAAGAATACCAAGGCTAGAGGTTGATCTCCACCCTCGAAACCAAATGGTGGTATGAGATAGGTCATAAATATGGTTGAGCCTAGTGAAATTGCGCTCGTGGAGCCAAACAATTAGGGCTAGAGAGAGCATCTATTTGTTATCCCGGCACAACCATGGATCCATTACCAACCAAGCTTTGTAGCCTTATCCAATTTTCTAAGCTAATCCCTTGAAGATCACATAAGATTAGTTTAAAAAAACTCTCCAAATCATTAAAATGTTGGATTTGTAATGGTGAGGAATACTATCCACTCCTCAACAAAATACAAAGCTAAATTATTTTGTGTGATTAACTTTGTCCAAAGAATTTAAGAGTTGATAAATTGCTAAACACACTTTGTAGCTAAAGCCTTCATAGAAAGGAAAATATTTTTTAAGCCCCATCTACCCTATAATTTGGGAACCACAATGTGTTTCCACTTGAGCCATGGGAGCACAAAGTGATATCTAGTCCCTGTCCATAGAAATTTAAAACACACATGACGACCATATGCCTTCAAGAGATCCAATTTTATGACCACCCCTTTTGATTTTAGAGTTTTAAGGCTATGTATACATTATTGATCTACCCCGATAGCTTCATGGATTTTCCTTCCCTTAAGAAACCCAAATTGTTCATGTGAAATGCATCTAGAGTGGATTGGATTTAGTCTCTGAGCAATCACTTTTGCAATGACTTTATACAACCAGTTATAAAGAGAAATTGGATGAAAGTACTTAAAAGTAACCAAATTTTCCACTTTAGGAATTAAGGCAATGAATTTTGAATTGAAATTTAGATAAATAAAGCATCCCTCCCTAGCTTCATTGACCACTTGAAAGGGATCAAGTCCCACTAGTTCGAAGTATGTAGTGACAAGTTTCATTTCCCAACCATCCTAACTAGGACGATTGACATTTTGAAAGTTGTCTAAGACTTCCTTTAGTTCACTCTCTTAAACATTTACCATCAAATCCACACTATCTTCTACCTTAACAAAATTTGGGAAGTATTGAGAAACCCTAATTGTCTCTTCGATGTTAGTGCCACTAGGTTCAATATATGTTGTTTGAAAATGGTTCATGCCAACTTGTGATATCCCTTCAATTGAAGATATAGGTACCCCCCCAATCCACACATACTCCATATAGTGTTGGTATATTCCTCCCTTTAGCAT
>APFE030910911.1:0-24170 GCA_000404065.3 Pinus taeda | reverse complement strand
AATGGATGAGGCAGAAGGGTGATGAAGGAGGAGGTGAAGGGGGAGGGGGAGAAGGTGGCAGGAGCGGGTGAGCAGGGGCAGGAGGTGCGTGTTGGGAGGGATGGTGTGGTTGGAGGAGGGAAAAGGGGGGGAAGTGGTGGAGGGGGAAGAGGCCAATGAGAAGAGGTAGGAGGAGGCGAGGGAGGTGAAGGTGGAGGAGATGTTGGGGGGAGGAGTGGGAGGATGGGGGAAGAGGTGGCAGAAGAGGTGGAGGAGGAGAGGTATGGCAGGATGGGGAGGTAAGGGGGAGGGTGAGGAAGAGGTGGAAGAGAAAATGGTGGGAGGTGGTGGAGGAGGGAAAGAAAGAGGTGAGTGGGGGGAGGAGGTGGAGGAGAAGGTGGTGGGAGGTGGTGGAGGAGTAGGGGAGGGAGAGGTTGAGGCGATTGATGGTAGAGGTGGAGGAGGAAGAGGCGAATGAGGAGGGCGAGGAGGGGTAGGATGGGGGGTAAGGAGGATGGGTTAGAGGGGGAAGAGAGGAATGTGTAAGAGGTGGAGGAGAAGCGAAGGAGAAAAATAATTGTAAAGCAAAAAATCATCTTGTTTGAAATTCTCCTTTGAAATTAATGTAGGGAGGGTATTTCTCTAAGTGAACCTACAATTTTAGTGTGGTGTACACATGTAAGTACCAAGAATTAAATAAGTTAGAATATTCTAGAACAACAATTCTAAACCAGACTTTAAAACAATAATGAGAAAAGAGGCTTGCCTCAACAATGTTAAGATAATTCAATTTCACAAGAATTCCTTGCATGCCTCCAGTGTCATACCTTGAGGAAACGACATTGACATTAGCATCCCATCTGCATCATTTCCATTGTAAAGTACTAATTGTGCTACCATATTCCATCAAATGATCAATTAAGTTTGCTCTTAAAACAATTGCACACGACCTTGGAAACTAATAGGAATCACAGACCTTGCGATGCTATGAAATCTACATGGAGTGATATGGCTTTGTACAGGGAAATTATGTGAAGAATGCCAACGAAAGAAGAGAAATTATCTCTTTTATCCACTCACAATGTCCAACACTTGAAGTTTTCTATCCAAAACCTAACACTGCAATTACGTTGCCTACTTTTGATTTTCTTAAATACAAAAAAAATTAAGAAGGTGAATTCAAAGAAGCAAATGGTTTAATTTTGGTTTAAATAAATAATCACAAAATAAAATTAAAAAAATAAACTATTGTTTAAATAGAAAAATGTAGGATGGTGACCCTCAAATTTAGAAGGTTAATTCCATTCTATGAGTTGTCCCAATCTTTTTCTTCATATATATAATAAAAATAGATTCCAAAATGAAATGTAGATAACTTATGAACAACCAATAATGTGTTTAGTCATTGTTTAGTATTACTAACATCATATTGTAAATAAAAAATTAGTGCTATAATTCAAAAAGGAAAGAGTAAACTTTTACAAATAAAAAAAACAAATAACATTCTCTTACAAAATATGACATTTTATAAAAATACATATAAATATCATAATTACATTTCAAAATATATTTTTTATATATTTATTCACTCATATCTAAAAAATAATAAAATTTTATAAGGTTTTATTTACTCATTTTATATAATTTAATGATAAAAATTTAATTTTATGAAATTATTTATTGTAAAATAATTTTAATTACCATGGGGAAGTTGTGGGATTATGTTGTGAAACCTAGATATAAGAGAATACGATGTGTGGAATAAAGACCTAGTATACTAAATTTTTTCATTTTGTAAGCCACATTAAAATTAGGGCCAATTAGAATCCTACAACTAAAATATCTTAGTTCTATTTTTGATGTATTTATTTGAAATGTAGAAATCCCTAAGAAACATCCATGCTTGTAATTCTATTTCAAATTGGTAAAAGATTCTTCAATGCTTTAGTTTATCTTCCTTACACAAGAATTTTTACACTCTTTGTTACTTCCTTATTTCTATATATAAGTGTTTTATGATTGGAAGTCTAGTTTGAATAAGTTACCAAGAGAGGTGGTACATGTATTTAAAGACTTCTAGTTAGGATTTAAAGGGTTCTTAATGACTATAACTTCAAAAAAGAGGAAACATTTGGATAGGTAATAAGAGTAATTAAACAATTGTATTAAAGTTTGTTAGCTATGGTGTGGGGAGAAAGTAGCAATAACTCTTGTATACAATTTAGACTTATGTGATTATCAAGGGTTGATCCAAAAATGGAATTCATGCATAAAAGATATTGTGTGGTTGGAATGCATGTGGTGACTAGGAAAATAACATTTTAGTGTAAACATTTTAACAAAGTTTAAATTCAAAATTTGGACATCATAGAAGGAACCTCTAACTAGAAAATGACCACATGGAATTATCTGAGAGAGTAATAACTCCACTAAATCGGATTTATAAGTGTTGATATTGCTAAAAAAAATGTAGCTCTAATAGGACATTGCTAGGAAAAAGCTTTGAAGGGTTTGGAGTGAGGATTAAATTTGCAAAAGAAAGACTTGTGGATCTTTGAAGAAGATTGTTCCTCTGACTAAAAAATGACCACATGGAATTATCTGAGAGAGTAATAACTCCACTAAATTTGATTTATAAGTGTTGATATTGCTAAAAAAATGTAGCTCCAATAGGACATTGTTAGGAAAAAACTTTGAAGGGTTTTCAGTGAGGATTAAATTTGCAAAAGAAAGATTTGTGGATCTTTGCAGAAGATTGTTTGTTGAGATCTCATGTGCTGGGATGATGAAGATGATGAGTTATTGGAGGAAGGAGAGTACATTTTAGAAGAAAGGATGGGATATAGATAGAAGTGCTAGTGGTTTCTGCACATCTAGCTTCCTCCTAGAATCTCCAAATTGGAACAAAGATGAAGGATTTACCTTATGAATGCTGTGATAAGAGGGATGAAACATATCATTAACGACCATAAAACAATCAAATATTTCAGGTAAGCCCTATTTATCCTAACAATTATAGGAGGAAAAAGATAATAAAGGTGAAATTGGAAATAATTGTCCATCAATATGGGCCCATAAAAAAAGTAAATGGTGAATCTCACGTATGTTTGGTAGGGTATGAGTTATCATATTTAATGGTTGATGTAGTCAGGTATAACACAATAATATCTCGGAGTTTCACTCAATAGGAATTTAATCACCGTTGAAGTACAAGGGTCACACATACAAATAGAGAAAATAGAGAGAGTAGTGAAGGATAGTATAATAGCTCTTAGTAGGACAAATATTGTTTGAAAAACATGAATCTTGATAAATTCCTGAAGGGAGAAAATATACATCTTGTTCATAACTGGGAGGAAACTAACCAAGATATTAAATTATTAGATACCAATTAGTATAGAATTTTTTTGGGGCTAACATTTAGAGTGGCTTAATTTTATGTGATTTTTCAAAAGAATACAATTTGTTAATTTTTATTTTATCTAAAAATGGTTTGCTCAAAATTTATACTATAAAAATATTTTAGCTTAAAAATCATTACGAATATCAATACTTTTAAGAAAACATAACCAAACATGTTATATTATGCATAATAGGGAGTAGTAAGAATAACCAAGGTTTATAAAATTAAAAAAAAAAAGTCCATCCTTAAAATTTCCCCTACTTGATAGAACCCTTATACAAGAAATAAAAACATGGTTCTAGTTAAAAATGAGGAAAATATATAAAATAATTAAGTGAGTAGAAAAGAAGAAAACATGAAACATTGTTGATTAAAACTAATATGTGGGGATAATCAATGGAGAATAAAGTTGTATCTCATTCAAATTTTGCATTTTGTGAGTCTTTATGACATATTATTCATGATAATCCTCAATGCAAACAATGTGTACTTTTCATGATATTTTATCTTTCGAATGATGAAATAAATTTTAGTATGCATGGAATTAATTGTATTATAATTTACTAAAATAAACATTGGATGTCTCTTTTATTTGATTGTATTTTTCTATGCACATTCAATTTTATTTCAATTTCATGGATTTATTTTATTGCAGAGAAAAGTAAGGAATTTGTCTTTGTACCTATATACTAAAAATATCACCACTTTTAGTAGAAGAGTTTCCATAGAAGGTGATGTAAGTGTTACCTAACCTAGACTATGTGTCGTGTTGATTTATCTCTCTATTAATGAAAAACATTATTACCTTTCCCATTGAATTTAAGTATATTTTATTAGTTTTCCATATATTTCAATGTGTTTACTAAATCATATTTATTAGGTTGTCAATAGCTATCTAAAATTTTATTTTCAAAATTTGTACTAGCTTTATTATGTTCATGAATAAGGATTCCTGAATTTTAATTTAATTATCAATAATTAATAGGTTTGAAATCTAAATGCCAACTAAGTATTTTTAATATTACTCATGGACAAAGGATTGAGACTTATTAAGAATTTAGCTTTCATGTATTTTCCTTTTCAATTTAATTAAAAAAAAATTGCAAAATTATATTAAAATATACTATAAATAAAATATTTTGACAATAAAATGATTTATGCCTTTTATTATGACTAGTGTAATGATATAAGTAAATTATTGGTAAAATCGTATAACAATAAATCCATGAAAAACATCACCCTCTATTTAAGAATGTGTCATGGTTTGTATCTTCATCTAGTCCTGATGATGAACCATGCTTGCTGGTTAGAAACGTGTCAGAAAAATTTCTCCTATGCGATTTCTACCAAAAAAACACTTCTTAATATACTATGGATCACAAAAGCCCGAAATCAAGAATCAAAACATTAAGAAATTTCCCAAAATAAAAATTCATAAAAATTTACTAAGTTATAACTTTATTATTATCATTATTATTATTAATTGTAAGCCATCTTTTGATATTTCTATTTCATTCAAAAATAAATATTGTACACACATATTCAAAAATGAACTAGATGGCCTCACCCTACCCATAGGAAAACCAAGAATTTTTACCATCCCATGGAGTCATATGCTGACAAAAATTTAAAAGCGTTGATCAAGTATAATAGCACTAAAAACACTGCAATATCATTCTAACCTCTAACACTAACTAGAAATTACCCATAGGCTGCTAATTATGAATAAAATGTATCAATCATTAGATGACTCAATTGGGGATGGATAATTTGCAATGGATCCCTACTGGTCCAGTGGGAGATTACATGGGATATGAGTATTGATTCTTTCCAGTCACCCTATCACATGATTCAAGATAAAATTCACCTACTCTATGTCCTGATGGAGCAAGTCTAGCTCCCCCTATAACTGCATAGGGTCTTCTAGCTCTGTTTCCATATCTTTGACCATCAATGTCTTCATTCTCTAGTATAGAAGAAAATTTTCAGTGTAGAAATTCCTTCTCTCTCTGTTTTGTCTTGGGCCTATTATAATGTTTCCCCAGTCACATGCTAGCTTTGCCCTACTTGGCTCCAGTCTAAAATCAACATTTCCTCCTGTTCTTCTAGTCTCGCATCAATTTTTGATAAGGACGAGGCTCTTTATAATATTGTTGCCTCCACCTTTAGTCATTACCAACCTTCGCAGACACTTCCTCTACCAGCTCGGCACTTTACACCACCTAGAATTCCATTGTTCAACCATCGTTCTTTGCCTTAGTCTCAACTTAGCATGGTGGAATATCATTGTCTTAGACCCATATGAACCATACCTTTCTTTATCTTGTAACACCTATGATACTTATGATTTTTTCTTGAGAACTAGTCATTAGGGTTCTTAGAATTGTCTTCTCCAAATGATATTCCTATACACATCATGTTAGGAGGATGCAGAATAAAATATCAAATTATCAATAAACCATCTATAAGTTGATATTGATTAAACAACAAGTTTTCTTCAAGTCACTCCATGAACATTAAATTTTCTAGCATGCATGTCAAAAATGTGATAATTAATAAAGAAACTAAAGTTAAGTTTCCAAATGTCATCTCTAAAACCACTGTCAGGATGGTAAGGAGGGGTTCCCCCCCCAAGAGTTCCTATCTCTTTGTTGGGTACTATAAACTGACCTTCCAACATGAAAGGTAACCATTTCTAAATATTCAGATCATAAAAAAAAATGCCACAAAACCCCCTCCTCCCTATAGTGGGAAACCTAAGAATTACTCATAGAGCATGGGGAGGAACCGTAACCAATTGAAGGCCTTTCTCTAGGCTAATCAATGCAACAAGGACTTAATGTAATAAATAACCACAAGACAAAGATAACAATATATATGAGCCTAATTGTAAATACTCCACCAAGGCACGTACTGGTGTTGATGCTATGAAATTAACCATTTATGGAACTCTCCATCATACATGCGACACAAGAGAATTGAAGCGAGGGTAAAAGGAAACCTAACATACTCATATGCATTCATTCCCTAGTCCCTAACCCTCATTATTTTTGAGTAGGATGGATGTCTGTCCTTCTCTAGTCCTATTGATTTCCCAACATCTCTTCTCTCAACAAGGGTTGAAACATTGTCTAGGGCGCCCTTGAAATAATGCTTGATTACCAAAATTTTCCAAATTTCCATATTTCACCTTGCAAGAGATCTCCCGTTAATGTTGAAGGGTGGCTATGCCACCCACCAACCTTTATTACCTTTGATATTGTAACCATGGTGACATGAATCCCACGATCTAGCATGTCCTTGCTCACATCCCAATCGGGGGTATAATTATTATTATTATTACACAAATAATTAATATAAGATTTATATGGCATATACCTATATTTTCAGCCATTTACATTAACCCCACTTTACTGTGTATATTATTAAATTGTAAATATCTCTTCTTGCAATACCATGTACTAATATAATGGATTAAGAATACCACATCGCCAACATCACATATATGAAATTTTCTTAAATTATTTACTTTGAGGTAAATTAATTGAAAGAGAATATCTAAACTAGACACAAATCTTATCATTGTTATTTCAATACTACAATGAATATTTGAACATATTCCATTGAGGTTGAATCTCTATCACCCACCTAATAATTAAGTTATAACTGTGGAAGATCTAATTGGTATATTACCAAATATTTTGTATCATCGTGCATTAATATTAATTGCCCCAAATTTATTTTATACAAAACAAATATGTATGTAGGTTAGGATAGACTTATTTCAAGGGAGACTAGAAAAAAATCAATTAGCCCCTAAAATCAGGAGCTACAACTTTGTATTCATCATAATTATGAGCTACAACATTCCATTCACCACAATTTGCAAAAATGGGCATTTATGGTAGCTATTTCACCCTCCTCATTTTGTTCAAAATGAGATTCTTTCCTTCATTGGATATTATATCAAGCTATTAGGATTAATTCGGAGAAAACAACTCCCATTTAAATATCCAATAGTCTTATAGTCATTTTCTTAGTTTCCATATGCTTATTCATAGTTATGTCTAATAAAAGTGGTTTTTTACTAACTCTTATATTTGAATTTCAAATTCAAGGCTCACTACAAAGTGGTATAGGTAAGTCGTCTCATTTTGTTTTGTATTTGTTTTACATTCCATTTCCTTGAGCATGCTCCCCTTTCCATCTTGCTTTTTCTGTTTCATTTTTGGGAACTATAATAATTTTTTTTGTTAATATCACAATTTGTGTCTCAGTATTTCATAATTTTAGTGTCACTATTATATATATTTCAAGATTTTGTTATTATAATTTTTGTATCTAACGGTTGAAGTGGAGAAGGATTTCAGCTTTTTATAAGCTTAAACTAGCCCCACTTTTGGGAAAAAAAGGAATTTTCATAAGAGTTGCAATTGGGAATTGGTTTTCCAAGGTTAAGGATAATTGGATGGGATTAATTAGTATGGAAATGTACTTACAAAAATTAAAGATATATAAGTCCTCAATATGGACATGTGCAGTACAAATTTGAAGATAGTGTAGCCCAAATCTAAGAAATACCATCCTTGTGAAGTTATGTCATGATTGGAATTGTTTTTATACTTCAAAATTAATTATGCATAGGCCTTTAAAGTGTCATTTGGAAATCATTGTCAAACTTTTATTATATGGAATTGTTATATTTTTCCAAAACATATCATGATCAAGAAAACTAACCTATATTAGTTCATCCCACACCTTTTTCTAAATGATATAATTCTCAAATGCACCAATTCCATATTGTTCTTAAAATTATTTTATGCCAAAGAATAAAATCCTAGAGAGAATTAATACTTTTAGTATTTCAAAGAAATCATGTAATTAGAGTCTAGAAAGATTATGTTTAGTTACAAAATAAAATCTAGGGAGTGAAAAAGGACCATGTTTTTTTTTGAAGTTATTTTTTAATTTTGTTTTTCTTCAATAAAATTCTAGATTTAATTCTATAGATTAAACCTTTTCAAAATGTGCATCGCTCTAGATAGCTTCAATTCAAGTATTCTTCATTAGTTACATCTTTTTATACTTGGATATCAGGTGATATTTTCTAATAACATGACTCAAGCTTATGTGATCCTATGCCAATTTATCTTTGATCAAGTCATAAATAATAACTTAATCTATTGGAATCTATTTTACATTATTGCTCAGTTACAAAATATTGGACATGGATATTTGATTTAGCTCATTTAAAACATACAAAGTTAATTTATGTTTCGAGTTACCATATCTCTCTCATTTTAACACTTTCCTTCATTGTTCAATTATAATTACTCTTAATGTCTAGAATTTATTGTCATTATGGGTTTATTTTCGTTATTCTAGATCTCTGGTTACTTATGGTATGATGTCCCTCAAATCCAAGCTTTAAAATAAGTCTATTTTCATGGAGAAACTTTTAGTGTTATTCATGGAATAGGTTTCATTAGGTATGTATAAAAGGTGTTCTTAAATATGTCACTTTTCAGTTTATTTCAAATCATTGAGCATCTAAACATAATTTTTTTTATAATGTGATGATGTAGACTCAAGAACCTCTAACTCTTTGTTCTAAATATGATTGACTTTATATACAATTTCATAAGGATTTTAATTTTCATATATTGAAATATTTAATTAGTTCCTTTGCAATCTTGACGTACTTAAACAATTCCTTAATCATATTTTAAATTCAATTAATATATATGGGTGTGCAAAATTGTGAATCCAACATTTTCTAAATCTGCATTAATCTAGGTTGCTTGAATCCATTCAATGTTCATTAATTACATGTTCTATTATTTGGATATCATACCATCAATTGTAATAGTGTCATTTAAACTTGTATGATCCTATAAAACCTCATCTTCAATCATGTCATGAACTATAATTGAAACTCATACACACTATTTCTCTTACTCATTCTATTTAACATTATTGGTGAGTTGGAAATATTTCCACATAGATATTTGATATATCTATTTGAATACATATAAAATAACTTTATGCTAGTAAAATGTTACATTTGTTTCATCTGCCTCTGTCCTAAATCAAGGTAAATGGGCTAGATAATAAGTGGCATGACTTGCTTTATTTAACTATTCAACATTCCATGATATCCCTTCCATCTTATGTTTAACAAAAGTCTAATTGCATGAAGCAACTTCTAGTGTCCTCTTGTCTAGTTTTGGCACTAGGTTTCACCATGTACTGAAAAGAGGTGTATATAAATCTATCACATTTTCCTCTTTCAATTGTTTAAAAAAATAGAGAAAACATTATATAAAAAGGATTCACCTTTAAATCCGTATACTAGATAATTCTTGCTTCATAAAATTTTGGTTTCATGTTTTGAGGTTCATACATTACAATATTTTATTAGTTACTTTACAAAGTGTATACATATACATAATCCATTGATCATTTTTTAATTAGATAAATGCACCTCATAATCAAATGGAAAAAAATCACTCTCAAATCCTTTTATGATGTTTGATGTATGATTTGCATTTTTTATTACATTATTTCTTTCTTTCTAATGCAGATAATTATTTCTACGCTTGTTACCTTCATGGTGACCTAAACACATTTTAATATCATGTTAGTTTTAATATGGTGAGTCATAATGATATACATCTAGAAATAAATCTAATTTAAATGATAGTAACAAGAGAGTGTGTTTGGGGCAAAATCTCACTCCAATATTTTGGCCATGCATGTTTTGATAGCAGTTGATGTTATGACAAACATGGACGCTTCTAATAAAGCCAAACTAAAATCACAATAATTTATATATGTCTCGTTTGTGCCTAAATTATTATGTAAAGCATAACTTCCAACCACTGTGGTGATGGTACATGCTTATATATTATAATAACTTATAACCTTTCACATCTTATAATTTTGCTAAATCTAGTAATGCCCCAATAATTTTTTATTTGGCACTCAATCTATTTTTACAACAAGGTATGATCATTTATAGATTGAGTTTCATTCTAAGAAAATGATTACTTGGACTATATACTCATTAAGGAAATACCCTAAGATATGAAGAAAATAACCTAACATAAACAATATTGTAGACACTACGACCCAAATGTTATTATCTAAATAATAATTTGATACAATTGAAATTTATTTGCTTAACATTTTGACACTGTAAAAACATCACTAAAATGTATTAAAACATTAACTAAACAAAAGGAATGTACTAAACTCAATACCCCTATTAGTGTAATACAATACGTATAAAATTATGATTAATATAATTTTAAACTTCAAATTAATATTATAAAATAGTTGATAAAAGATAATAAAAATTATTAAAATTGATCCCCCTTGGTTAAGATTTGGTCTTCCATAAGGAAACATGAAAGAGATAATGACCCAAGGCCTAGAGGGATCTGACATCTTATAGAACACCAACAGGTCATTCGAAGTGGATTAATTTTCCTTGAATAGCGAAAAATTGTTGTCCTTCATATTGACAATAGATTTTGTTAGTGTCATAAAACAATAATTACTACTATACAAATTTATATATTTATTGATTAATTTCTATTCTTATATTACTTTGGATTAGAATTGTGATATTATTAAATCATGCATATCTAAATATTATATTAATTACGGGTTTAATATAATTATTATCTATATACTTATATATTTTTTAATTGCATATAACAATAATAATTTATATCGCATATATGAAAATAAACTTACATTCCTTCCCACTTTTCATAAATGTATATGTATAACAGTGATTTATGGGTCATTCCTAGAAACAACCATGCAATAATATACACATCATAAATAAATAAACAAATATTGTTATTAATGAAATAATCCAAAAAATAATAAATATAATTTAAATAAAAATATATATTATGAATTACAATTATATGTAATGGTATAATTAATTTGAATTTTAAAACATATGAGAGATTTTCTGTGTGAAAAATATAAAACAACGGATGTTGTGAAAAATATAAAACAATAGATGTAGAGGGCCATTTCAATTTATGTGCGTTAAACTATCCTCGGAAAAAACAATAGGAATGATAGAGGGACTAGCTAATACTAGACCAGACTTGATAGGGGGCGTTGAATCCCCAAAGAAGGGGAAGGTTGTAATGTAACTGATTTCGGGGGATTGAAGCTAAAGAGGCCTATAAAAAAGCTGAGCTGGATTGGATTATTATTGATGTAAAAGTTGAATAAACTAGTGATGATAAGAAAAAAAGAGTAACTCATAGAATAGAGCTATATGTATGTATTGTTAAGTTTAATAAATCTATCAAAAGAAAGGAAGAGTAACCGCAAGATGATAGAAGCAGGAATCTGGTTCCATTAATGAGTTTGAGTAGCCAATAAATTTATTAGTGGGTTTAATTGACATGTTAAAAACCTTGGATTAAAGCGATGGACGCATAACACAATAGACAGAGATGTGTAGTTAACCTGAATCTGAATCCAGAGACATGCTTACATAGGTGGATAGAAATGATATGGTTAAAATTATGGAGGGGAAACAAAGCACTAAATGAAAAATTCATTGGTATGGTGGACACATCCATGGCTCGTAATGGAGGGAAAAAAGCATTAAATTCATAACGAGTAACATTATTAAAGAGGAAACAAAGCATTAAATGAAAAATTCATTCAACTTAATAGAAGTGGTATGGTGGATAGATCTCAGGAGGAAACAGAGGCTTAAATCCATGGCTCATAAAATTATTGAATAGGAAACAAAGCCTTAAATCCATGTCTAATACACTTGGCACAAGGGTACAATTATTGGGGAAATGGAGCCTTAAATCCATGCCTTGTGCACTTGGCACAAGGGTAAAATTATTGAGGAAAATAGAGCCTTAAATCCATGGTTGATGCTTAAAACAATACACAACTAACCATTTATACCAAAAGGGAAAAGAACAACAACCAAACCACAAGGTAAAGGAACAAAGAACACAAGACACAACCATGGGCTAAACTAATAAAGAAGAAGAAGTGTTATATAGGAAAATTACAAACTAAGCAAATCCAAATAATACAGAGCGATTGATGCTTGAATTCCTAGGGGAGAGGATAAATTTTTCAAGCTAGAGTGTGAGACATGCGTACAATGGTCGATTGAAGCAATGAAGAAAAAATAGGATTTATTGAGGAGGAAGCAGACTTTTAAATTCAAAATAAAAATGGCTAAAGCACCCAGTTTAAACTAATTAAAAGGAAATACATATCGATACAGATATCAGGAATTCGGATTTGATTCAATTTTGTTTCTTTAGCTAGATACACTGGACTTTGAACAAGAACCACTTCTTTTCTTCTTTCATTCATTTCGTTGCAACGCCAGCCCTTCATTTTTACAATGCACCAAACAAAAACAAAAGGTTATGAAATTGCATTAGCTCTTGCACTAAAGCAAAGATGAACATAATAAACACTGAAATGAAATTAAATAGAATTGAATTAAACCTAGAGCTGCATTCCAGACTACTGTCGGAAACAGCTCGCATGTGTGTATCAATATCAAGTTATACACCCTCGCCGTACTGAATATTTCGACAACTCCACTTGCTAACTGCACGCCAGTGAAGAATCCCACGTGCCTCGCAACCCAATTGGGCATGACCAGCGTTGGATCGGGATTCGAACCCTGAACGTTGAGTACCGTCGATGTCAGGCTTCCCAACAGACAAGCCAGTCCGCTCAACAGCATGGTGGAGATGAGCATCGCCCTTCTTCCGAATTTGTCAAGCATGGCTGCTGTGAGGGCGTAGGCGAGTATATCTTCGATTGCGTTGAGGAAAACTCTCACATATAAATTAGTACTCAGATTTACCACGTTCAAGCTTAATCCATAGTACCCCACACCATAGACCAACCATATGAACGCCATTAAAACCATCCTAGTGCACGTCACGGGCGACTTGAATACGTCCACCGGGCTTCCCGATGGTTCCTCGGGCTCTGCTGGATCTTGCTCGTACCTGTCGAATGCCAACGAAACTCCCGACGGCAGAGATTTCCCATTCTTGGCCATAATTGATCTCATGACTTTCATGGCATCTTCCAGCCTGCCCTTGATGAGATACCATTGCGGGGACTCTGATACAAATGGTAGAACGAAAAGACAATACAAGGCCGAAGGAATCGAAGCGACTATGTACGGATATCTCCAGCTGCCAGAAAAGTAGGAGAGAGCTGGAAGCAGAGCTATGTCGAAGGAAAAGAAGTACAAAATCGACATGCTAACTTGTCCTCTCTTAGACGGCCCGATGGGTTCAGTTACCAAAATGAAGGACGACAGCCCAACACTGCCAGTGCTAATTCCCCTCAGTAAACGGAGAATCAAATAAACCCAGAAATTGGGCGAGAAGGCCGTCAAGAAACCAAGGATGGCGTCGCAAATATAGACAAACCTCAGCACTCCCTTCCGTCCCAGCGAAGAATCAGAGAATTGTCCAAATATCCCTGCACCTACATCAATAAATAAACATCAAGATCCAATAATTGTAACCAAGCAAATTCTTAACAATTACTTGAAATTCTTAATGATCTAGCAGCAGCAAAGTGCATATAAAGCTTCAAAGGTGAAATTATCAAAATTACCGATCAAACACCCGATGAAAAACGCAGACTGCACAACGCCAACTTTATATTTCTGAAACTGTCGAAACTTCGCTCCCTCCATCCCAGCTCCATGACACCCGATCCATGGAACACACAGATCCCATGGAACTGCAGGATTCGAACCCGCGCTTCATGGAAAGGAAATCGTCGAAGGGTTTCTCTATGTTGCAGTGCCAGTTGGGCTCATAGTCTCCAAAAATCATGACCATCGTATGAAAGGCCTCGAGAGTCCATGCGAGACTGGAGAGCACGAAATGCTTGAGCTGCCATCATCCAAATTCTCCTGTCCATTTCTGAATTGAGAGTCATTATTTTTTGGTTTTTTTAAATTTCAATTCTCGCTTTTCTCCTTTTTGGAAAAAGATGGGTTGCTGGTTTCGCTTTTTTTAAATTTCTATTCTCGTGCTTTCTATTTTTGAAAAAAGATGTCACGTAAATGTTTTTGCTGCCAGGTTCATGCTTTTTCCGTCCACGCTTTTTCCATCCACATTAGGCCGATTCTTTTGTTGTGAGGTTCATTTTTTTCCGTCACTGATGCTTTTGTTGCCATGAAATATTAAACGCACATCTTGCCAATAGGACTTTCATTTATGTTTTGTTTTTATTTATTTATTTATTTCTGGTTTATAATTCAGTGTTAATTAATTTTTGTTTTTGGGATGTTTGTAGTAGGGTGTTGAAAGGTTTTATTTAAAATCAATATGTATTTAGAGTAAGTGCCTTGAAAAATTTGCAAAACTGTTTTAAATAAGTTTTAAAAAGGGCAAGTGGAAAATTGCATATGTGTGAATCTTTACAATGAACGGGGTCCTCCTTGATATACAAGAATATAGGAATTAGTGTAGTCATATAAATGAAATGGCTAGCAAACTCAAATGAACATCAAAACACTCACCTGATATATTTCACATAGCCAAGGAAAAAAAAAAAAAAAAACATGAACATCTCAAAACTGATAATTAAATTTGTATTTAAAAATCATAATTAATTTGTGTCTTCCATAAATTTTTTCTATTTATTACTGGAGTATGATTCTTGTCGATTTTACTTTTTTAGGAAACAACCATGGAGAATTTCATAAGAAACATCTTGTAAACATTGTAGAAAGAATGGGCACATTGAAGGTAGGAACGAATATTATCTAGTGGCCAGATATTATTTCTCAATCATTATATATATTTTCTTTATATTAAACACTTTTTAAAAAATTTTATTGTTGTAATATTTTTCTACGAAGTAATTATTTCACATGATTGTTTGAAATTATTGTAAAGTGAAGATGAATGTCTAGGTACTATGATTTGAATATTGTCGTGATAATTCAGATATCAATATATACATGACAATGTAACAAATAAAAATGTTTCCTCCCTCATTGGACATTCAATTTTCCCTTGAAATAACTAAATTTTTTAAATTTGAACTTTGTTGGTTTTCCATGTTACTAGAGTCTAGGATAGAATCTTACAATCGTTGACGCTGCCAATCCAAGTATCATAAAAAACTACCATGCACGCTGAAATGATATACAACAATAAACCTATTAGTGCATAAAATATAGACAAATTTTTATAATTTTTACAACCCAACTTGGTTATATTATCAATTTATAACACAGGTCGGGGCTCTCTTACTAGGGATAGTATCCATCATACATACACTAGTACATCAATACAAGGAAAAGATACGTTGATAATCTAGATGATATGGAACTCAATCAAAACTACTTTTTCATGTCATGAATACAATATGGGTCCTTTGCTTCCATTCTAGGGTCGATCCTGTATAAATAAACCAACTCCTTTAGGCCATTGAACTTGTTTCTCCAATCTTCCATCTAGTTAATCATAAGACCATATACAACCAACACATATGGACTTCATGCTCACTAGATGCTACGTAATCCTTCAAGAAAAAGGCATTTTTGAATCTTCTTACCTGTTGTTGCTCCTCAACTGCTTAGGAACTTCTTCCCACTATTTTCCTCTTGCACCGCTCCAATGAAGACAAACATAGGGCAAGAAGCAATCTTCCTATCACGGTAACACGTCCTTCTCCCACAATGAACTTGGGTTGTAGAAATTCTCTTCCCAGTTGGTCGAACCTTAATCACCTTTAATATATGCCTCATTTAGAAGACACCATAGTCCTTCAATGGTGATACCTTTAGGGCCAACTTGGTCCAATCTCATGCTACCATCCAATAGTCCACATGTGTCCAATACCAAACTTTGCAACTTGGACATCTACATCAACTAAGAAATCAACATCAATAAGAGGATACACATACTTTTCTTTCCAATACATTGTTGGTCCTCTTCTACTGAAGATCTATGCTTCTTTACATCTAGTTAGGGCACACCAAAGTAAATTTAAATCACTACATTTCAAAGAGTTTATGTCCATTAACGGATTTCATTGGATGTGAAAGTCATCATTGTATTCTGCATTTCATAAATTTGTCAATTAGCCCAAATCGATGAAATGTTTTGCATGGGTAAAGAGGAAAGTCCTAAGTGGTATTTAGTCTTCCCTGATCATTGACTTAGAGTCTAGGGTTCTTGATTCAACCCTAAGGGAGAATAACCAATCTTCTTGAGCATATCTGGGTAAGTATATAATTATTGGAGGTTTGTTACAGGAGATATTGTTGTTCCTACAAGAGATTTATTATAGGAGACTATAATTCACTGAATGAACAAGAAAATAAAATTAGAATTGTATGGGAATTTTTCTTTTATTTACTAGGATGTTTTAGATCCCAATTCCAAGTGAAATCCCTCAAAAAGACCTCTCTTAAGCCATAGGAAAAAATAGCAGAAAATTACTAGTCTAAAATTTAGAAATTCGAGAACTAATGAGCTATAAATATATCAAATGCCTAACCTAATCAAGTGAAAATTTAATGGGGTAATTTTTGTTATTAGCTAGAATATTTTTATGATCTTATGCAAGTTGAATAAAATTTCTTGAGACTCATTAGCATGCTCTAAAAAATAGTAGAAATTTATTGTTATTTGGCAGAAAGGTCTTCCAGAAATTTAAATTTGGGAATAAGATAACTAATTCAAGCAATTCAATGATTACTATGACCTTACAAAGATGTTACAAGGATGAAATGATTCTTTTGATCCCGAAAAATAAATTACTTCAAACATCTAACCCAATCCTACAACAAGAAATCATCAATACTAAATGTAGAAATAGAAAAAAAAAAAAAGAACAAAAGATACATGTGATTAATAAGTGAAAGGAAGAAAAGTAAATGATTAAAAAGGCTCTAAGGCTCTTAGGATGGCCAAGCCCAAGGAAACTCAAAGTCCCATGGAGGATAAGAAGACTCAAAAGCTAAACATGGTATCAATCTCCATTATTTAAATAAATACAATTACTTCCATGCAAGAAATAATAGTGGAGCTCCAAAAATATGAGTTCTCTCCACAAGAAGGCTAATGAAAATCAACTCCTAGATTATTCCACAAAAATAAATAATATTAGGCACAAATATGAAATTATCCATAAACCTTCGTAATGAACATATTCAAGTTAAAAGAGAGGTTTAATGTGTTGAAGGATGGTCATATGGGCCTTAATTTATGTCTAATTGAGAGGCCCATCACCTGACCTAAGGCATGCTTGAGATAAAAAAAATATTTGAAGCGCTAGAAAATTACATGAGAAAAACCATGAAATTTTTCAGAAGAAGGATGTTGGAGAGTAGAAAGATTTAGCAAAGAAAACAAGAAAAAAGGGATATTTAGATAGAATGATAGATCAAAGAAATAGAAAAACTTAACACCAACAATCGAAGTAGAATTGATGATCCACTTATTGCAATCCAATAGTTCGTACAACAGTTGGTCGAGCAGAGTGAGTAACTAACTACTCATGTCAACAAATTTCAAGATAAAGTGATAGTTCAATGGAATAAAAATATATCCACCATAATTCGAAAGGCTTACCAAGAATTTTCCTGAGAAAAGGAAGAGTGAGAAAAACATTATATTACAGAGCCAAATATTTTTAATATTTTCCCAATATAACTTTCATCCACATGTAATCATATATAAACTCAATAATTTCTAATTTGAGAATTGTGCTCCCAACACGTAACTTAACCTCGAGCAAAATCTACTGATGAGAATCTGCCAATGTTATTGATTATTTGCATGGAATTGTTAATAAAGTGCAACAATTGGAACACCAATTACTAGTTGATCAATAATTGTTAGTGCACATATCACTACCCGATAAGCTGTAATATTTGAAATACTTAAAAATGTTTGATACCTATGAAAGTATAGTTGTACGAAAATGGTCTATATGATAATTATATTCAAGTACTTACACCAACTACCTATCAAACAACATTCCCTACGACTTCAACGCCAATACATACAATAGTACAATCATCTTGGTCATCTATCTGACAACATAAATTCAATTTCTTTAAGCCAAGCTTTTAGGATGTGGTCTCTCTTCAGAAAAACAATATGAAACTCATGAAATGAAGTTGAATGTTCCAAGTTGTTGCCAAGGGAAGGGAAAAGAAGATGAATTCACATTTTAAATCCTGTAGATGTAATTCAACAAGTTCTAGTTGACCACGAAACTAGATCTGCTAATTAGCCAACCACCCTTCTGGAATAACTTTCATTTCATTCTAAGAATTTACATTTTCTAATTTATGATGTATCAAAATTTTGTAAAAATTTTGTAAGACTCCAAATCTTCCCTTCTTGGTCACAAATAAGGAATTAAGGGCAGGCGAGATGTTGGAGGGGCTAGTCGGCTTAGTTGAGCATCCAAAACAATTGTAGAATTGATATCATAAAGTCCATCAACTCTCTAGTTGAGTTAACAGTCTAAGTTATATAGGTTAAATTTCTTTTCACAATTAAATTATTGTGACCATCTTGACATAGTATATATATGGAAATGTATGCATCATTGTATCTATTGTGATTGGCTTATGAAGAGAATATAATATAATGTAACACTTTTTTGGTTCTCTTCTACATAGCTTCTCTTCTTCTATTCGTATGTTCCTTACATTCGTGTGATTTTTTGTTTTGATTTGTACTAGTAACCAAGAGTCATTGTCACCATCTATAAGTTTGTCAACTCCTTGGTGTGTAACTATATTGTTTTCTTCTTTAGTCAAAACTGTAATAATTGTTCATCAATACACAATTTTTTGAAATTATAGAAAATGCGCAATGAGATTGGATAAATTATAAAATATGTAATGAAAGGCTAATTTCCTATATGATAAAAAAATCTATTAAGACAAACTCACTATAAATCCACAATTTTTGAGTTCAAAAATATAGCCCACAAAGAAAAATGTTCATTACTTAGTATAACATGTTACAAAATAATCAAGCGATTTCAACTTCAAAAATCATATTACATTAAACAATCTATCAACCTCCACTAATTCCATGTATTTCTCCTTTAACCTTTCCCTCAAAAGTATAATTTCATTAAAGGAATGTTTCTCTCATGACAATAGATCCCCTACAACGAACACATAGGAAGCTGGAGCATAGGTCATTTTTCCATACAAATAACCAAGTAGAACATATTTCCCTTTCTTGATAACTATTTTAAAATAAAATGCAAGATAAATATTGGATTATCTAAAAAGCGAAGAAGCTTTGGTCATGCCAGAAAGTGAACTAGAAATTATTTTTTTTCATTAAACGATTAGATATATTAGATATATAAAAAAGTAATAATAATTTTGCAAAATATGTGGAATACGCAAAGAATAAACAAGGCAATATATGATTCCTAATATTCTGTGTTTCTCATGTAAACGTAAAAAAAAAAAAAAACAAAAAACAAAAAACAAAAAAACATGAGGCTTCTTATTCAATAACAACGTTAACTTTAACCCAACACTTTTTAAATCAATGATAATTAGATGAAGCCAGTCATTCCCAAACAAATGGCTCATTAAACAATAAAAGGAGAACTATACGTGTTCAAGCAACTAACAATTTTTTTAAACAAAATAAACAAAAAAAATTTAAACTTTAGCCTTTTGCTCAAAAGTATAATTTCATTAAAGGAATGTTGTTCCCATGACAATAGATCCCGTATAATGACCACATAGGAAGCGAGAGAAAATGTCATTGTTTCATGCAAATAACCAAGTAGAACATATTTCCCTTTCCTAATTAATATTTTGAAATAAAATACAAGATAAATAGTGGATTATCTAAAAGGTGAAGAAGCTTCGATCATGGAAGGAACTGAACTTGAAATTGAATATTTTTCCTTAAATGATTAGATATATAAAGAAGTAATAATAATTACGTAAAATATGTGGAATACCCAAAAAATAAACAAGTCCATATATGATTCCTAATATCCTATGTTCCTCAAGTAAATATAAAAAAGAAGAACATAAGGCCTTTTATTCAAGAAACTATGTTAACTTTAACCCAACACTTTTTAAATCAATGATAATTAGATGGAACGGGTCATTCCCAAACAAATGTCTCATTAAATAATAAAATGATAACTACAAGTGTTTAAGGGACTAACATATTTTATAAACAAAATAAAACCAAAATTTTAAACTTGAAAAATGCTTCAAATTCTTGGCCAAGATATGAGATCTAAACATTAAGGAAATTTCATGTACTTGAATGACTATATTTTTGCATAGAGGAAAGCTTCCTAAATGAATTACTTATCATTCAATAGTAGGATATTAGGTATATGAAGAGATATGTTCTGGATTCATGAGACTCTAGCTTTCATTTCCAACAATAGTGGAGATATTGATAGTATAATATTTATTTTCAAGAAATGAATCTTAAATTAACTTTCATATCTCCACCTCCTCCACCTCCTCCTCCTCCTTCTTCTCCACCCCATCCTCCTCCACCTCCTCAACCTTGACCTCCACCCCCTCCTCCTCCACCTCCTCCTCCTCCTTCTCCTCCTCGACATCCTCCTCTGCCACCTATTATTCCACCACCTCTACCTTTGCCTTCTCCTCCTCCACCTATAGCACCTTCATTTTTTCCTCCTCCTCCTCCACCTCTAGCACCTTCATTTTTGCCTCCTCCTCCGCCCCCACTTCCTCCTCCTCCTCCTCCTCCTCCTTTGCCACCTACTCCCTCCCCCACTTCCTCCTCCTCCTCCTCCTCCTCTGCCACCTACTCTTCAACGACCTACTCTTCCTCCACCTCCACCTCCTCCACCATCTCCGCCTCCTCCACCTCCTTTGCCTCAAGCTCCTTCTCCTCCTCCACCTCCACCTCCACCTCCACCTCCATTTCCTCCTTGATTACCCCCACCTTCACCACCCCCTCCTACTTCTCCATCTCCACCTACATCTCCATATCTACCTCCTCCACTACCTCCACCTCCACCAGCTCCTCCTCCATCACCAACTCCACCTCCATCTCCATCTTCTCCACAACCTAAACGTCCACTTCATCCCCCACCACCTCCACCAACTACTCCTCCTCCTACTCCTCCACCTCCTCCTCCATCACCATGTCCACCTTCTCGTCCACCACCTCCTCCTCCTCCTCCTTCACCACCTACTCTTCAACCACCTCCACCTCCTTCACCACCTCTGCCTCAGCCTCATCCTTTGCCTCCACCTCCACCTCCACATCCTCCTCGACCACCTCCACCTCCGACACCTCCTCCTACTCCTCCACCTCCACCTACATCTCCACCTCCTCCTCCATCACCACCTCCACCTTCTCCAACCCTCCATAAACTCAACCTCCATGCCATCCCCCACCACCTCCACCTCAACCTCCACCTTGCCATCCACCTCCTCCTCCTCCTGCACCACCTTCACACTCCCCTAGTATTTTTATTTTGCAACTAAATGTAACCCTTGTTAACTTTAATAGCAAGGTTGTTGCGCAATACTACACATATTAACTATGTCTAGGATGACATTATTCTCCACCTCCTCCACTTCCTCATCCACGTCCTACTCCTCTAGCTCCTCCTCCTCCTCCATCTCCACCTCCTCCTCCAGCACCTCCTCCTCCACCACCACCTCAACCTTCACATCCTCCACCGCCTCAACCTCCAAACCCCCCCACCACCTCATCCAACTCAACCTCAAACCCCTTACCCCACTTCCTCCACCTCCATCTACACCTCCACCATCACCTCTACCCCCTCCTCCTTCACCTTCACCTCCACCTCATCTACCACCACCCCCTGCTCTGCCTCCTCCTTCGCAACCTCCTCCACCACCTCCTCTTCCTGCACCTCAACCTCCACCAACTCAACCTCCACCCACTCCTCCACCTCCACCACCTCAACCTCCACCATGTCCTCATCCTCCTCCTCCACCACCTCCTCTTCCTTTACCTCCACCTCCACCACCTACTCCTCTTCAAACTCCACCTCCTACTCCTCATCTCCACCTCCTCCTCCATCTCCATCTCCATCTCCATCTCCACCTCCACCACCTCAACCTCCACCTCGTCCTCATCCTCCTCCTCCACCATCTCCTCTTCCTACATCTCCACCCCCACCAACCCAACCCACACCCCCTCCTCAACCTCCACCTCCACCACCTCAACCTCCACCTCATCCTCCTCCTCCACCACCTACTCCTCTTCGATATCCTCCTCCTCCTCCTCATCCTACTCCTCCACATCCACCTCCACCTCCTCCATTTCCATCTCCATCTCCCTCTCCACCTCCTCCTCCACCCCCACTTCCACCTCCTCCTCAACCACGTCCACCTCCACCACTTACTCCTCCTCAACATTTTCCTCCTCTTCCTCCACCTCCAACTACTCCTCCATCTCCATCTCCACCTCCTCCTCCACCACCACCTCCATCTCAATTTCTACCTCATCCTCCACCACCTCAACCCCGACCCCATCATGCACCTCCATCATCTCAATCTCCAAACCCTCCTCCTCTTCCTCGCCCTCCTCCCCCTCCATTACTTCCTCCACCTCCTCCACCTCCACCTCCACCTCCACCTCACCATCCCCTCCAAAACCTCCTCCTCCACCCCCCTTCCTCCTCTCCTCCACTTCCACCACCTCTGCTTCCGCCTATAATTCCTCCTTCTCCTCCACCTCCACCCCCACCTCCTCATCGTCATCCTCCTCATTTACCTCTACCCCTAACTCCTCCTTGACCTCTACCTCCTCCTACACCATCTCCTCCATGTCTGCCACCTCCTCCTCATCCACATCCACATCCTCCACCTCATCTGTCCACTACCTCCCCCACCTCCACCATCCCCTCCACAACCTCGACCTCCTCCTCCTCCACCCACAACTCCTCCATGTCCACGTCCACCTCCTCCTTCGCTTCCTCCTCATCGTGATCCTTCTCCTCTTCCACATCCTCCTCGAACACCTCCTCTTCCTCCACCTCCTCCTCTGCCTCCTCAACGCCCACCATCACCTCCTCCACTGCCACCTCCACCCCCACGTCCTCCTCCTCCTGCTCCTCATTCACCTCTACCTCCTCCTTGACCTATGCATCCTCCTGCACCACCTCCTCCATGTCTACCACCTCCTCCTCATCCACATCCACATCCTTCACCTCCACCTCCTCCTCATCCCTCCACAACCTCCTCCACCTCCACCATCCCGTCCACAACCTTGACCTCCTACTCCTACTCCTACTCCTCCTCCTCCTCCTTCACCTCCAACCACAACTCCTCCATGTCCACGTCCACCTCCTCCTCCACCTCCTCAGCACCCTCCATCACCTCCTTGACCTCCACCACTACCTCCTCCTCGTCCTCCTCATTCGCCTATGCCTCCTCCTGCACCACCTCCTCCACGTCTACCACCTCCCCCTCGTCCACATCCACATCCTCCACCTCCATCTCCTCCTCGTCCCCCCACTACCTCCTCCTCCTCCACCATCCCCTCCACAAACTTGACCTCCTCCTCCTCCTCCTTCACCTCCACCCATATCTCCTCCACGTCCACATCCACCTCATCCTCTGCTTCCTCCTCATCCTCTTCCTTCTCCTCCTCCACATCCTCCTCCAACACCTCCTCTTCCTCCACCTCCACTTCCTCCTCTACCAACTCCACCTCCACCTCCTCCTCTGCCTCCTCAACACCCACCATCACCTCCTCCA
>APFE030910909.1:0-29663 GCA_000404065.3 Pinus taeda | reverse complement strand
GCATAGACTATTTAAAGGGGAAATTCTATCAACTTAGATCCATCTTAATTCCGGGTCTACCAAGTGCTGGGAGGGATAAATAGATTTCATCCCTCTAAGAGTGGTAGATGTGGAGTTAAGATGGATATAGGTTGGTTTTTATGATAATGAAGATATTAAATAGACTCAAGAAATTATATTGTAAAAAAAAATCTTAAGGTGAATGGTTAAAGCTACATTTAGTCACTTCACAAAATTTAGTAAAAAATACCGATATCTCCATTAATATTGGTTTTTCTAATTTAACAAAAAAAAATTGAAAACAATGAAATCTTAACTCTTTCCGCATCACCCTTATAGAAGAGAGATAGTCGCTTCCCACATTTCCCACCATTTTTCAAATATTCTCAATATGATATCTTCATTAAAAAGTTACGGTACTGATCTTGGATTAGTTGTTTGAAAAATACGTTGGTTTGTACAACCTTTCATCTTCTCTACTATTCTTAGTTTTTCATAATGATCTATAGGGGTTGGGTCACTGCACCATATTGGCCTAAAAGGTGGAGATTGTGCACCAAAAAGGAAATTAATCCACATGTTACAATGATGTTAAAAATGGTATGAAGGTAGTGAATTATGCTAATAAGAAATTTAAATTGGGAGAGATGTAATTAAAATTTATTATTTAATTGAATATTTCCAATTAAAATAATAACAAATCTGTATTTATATATTTATATATTGATTGGAAGGCTTCTGACAACAATCACTTCTTTTCATTAGATCTCCTTTAGGCCTTTGGGATACCTACTACTTCATTACATTATATAGTTGGGGCTTGCTACTTGTTGGCATGTTGGGGTAAACAAATTTGATGTGTTTTTTTTTTATCTCACAGTTGGAGTCTATGGAATAAGAAAGAAATTTGATAGCCTCGCAAAAGTGGTAGCTTGAAAAAAGTGGTAGAGAAAACATTAATCTCTCCTACCATGAAAAACATGGCCACTAAAACTTGCACATTGTTTGTAGGAAGTGAAAATTATGTTTCCTTTTTCCAAACATGTATGTTAGTATATTACAGTTTAATTTATATGTTTTATTACTATCATATATGGTTTCATACTTTAACAAAACATTCGCCAAGAGTTCACAATGTTTTATTATTCAATGAAAGATTTGTCATGACTTTACAAGATAATATAATCTGGTAAGAGATTGGCCCAATATATATATATATACACACACACACACATATTATATTAGTGATAAAATCGCCTCCCATTTTTCCTATGTATCATGGGGATTCACCCATTTATTATACATATAAATTTAGGGTGGTTCTTAAAATTTTCCCTGAATCTAACACCAGGATTTATTAGCGATTTTCCTCTGATGTCAAATAGATCATCTAATTCGTGATTTTCTTTTGGTGTCACATACATCATTCTTGCACTGATTGCTATCAAGTTCTGCAAATCTACAAATTTGATTTAAAAAAGCAGTCATTTACCAAGAATAACCCCTAATCTGACAACTCTACCAGTTGGTAGATGTCTCTGGACCAACTTTTCAAGAAAGCTTCTGCATCTCCCAACTTCTAAAATAGAAACACCCTCGATTTGATGGCTCTACCAGTTGGTGGATGTTTCAGCTTTTCAAGAAAGCTTCTGCAATTGTACTGTTCAACTATGGTATGTCTTCTGATCTATCCATAGAATTAAATTATGTTTTCTTTTGATATTTGCATCTATACTAATGTTCAAATTGAATTTTGTACAATTTAGGTCTGCTACATCTTCTTTCCTCCTCTATCAATATGTCAACATCAGAAAGAGAATTATGTCTTGCAAATGAACAGTTCGATCTTCAGGTACGTTTTCTTTTAAAATAATTGTCTCTATCTCAACTTAATGCAATTCATACATGTTCATTGTATATGTCTCGCAGTATGCATCTACCACTGACATATTTTAGTGTGAATGTATAGCAGCTACATTACCTGGAATAAAAGTTCTCTCATCAATTCATAAGCACAACATGCCCTGAAACAAAGAACAAGTCAACTATCTTCAGATCTCATGGAGCATCATTTCTGTACAGAAGAAGCAATATGTAGCACTTAATTCTACTCTAAATCTATTTTTGCGATATGTAACACCTAATGCTACTCTAAATCTACTTTTGCTTCTCCTACATGGACTAGTTATACTATTTTCTAGTGTTAGAGATGGAAAAAGTTCACAACCTCCTGATATTGTGAAAGACATATCTAAACTATTGCATTTTCTTAAACCAAAAGTCTCCATAAGTACAAATATAAATTATGCTTTAAATACCATTTATTTCAAAGATTATTTGTTGTAAAAATTCGAGGCCTTATTGCGCAGTTCATATGCACATCTCTATTTTAGATTAGCATTAGTCCATTTTACGTTAGCATTAGTCCATAACATAAAATGTTATTACATTTTTCATGAAAATGATTTTAGATTGCTTTGAAATTATAGACTATGTCTGAAATTTGGATTGGTTTTACAGTATAAGCTATGTCTTAAAGGTCTTTTTCTTAAAAGCTCTGTCTTGAGCTTGATATGTTATAGTTTGTCTTTACCTCTATACATTACAGTTTCAAAGCACTGAATTGCTACAACTTTTGAAGACCAGTTTAATTGGACAACCTTTGAGGTCCATATTTATTTGATAGCTATGGTCGTGTCAAATAATTTCTTGGGCTTACACAATCTTGCAGTTTAACATTGTTTAGGATTTCTCTACACCGTTTTCGCATCGTTAATATTTGTACCTTCAAATGTATATGCATTTCACTTCTGTTAACTACTGATTTCATTAGTGATGTAATGTTTTCCATATATAGATTGCTTGGTATCTGCTCAAAAATGTTAATGGCATATGTCCTTGGAAGTAGTTAGGCCCAGTCTAGACTGAATTCCCAGTCCTACAGAAGCCCAGCTTACATCCCATGCCTACAATATAAAACAATAGTTAAGCCCATTGTATCCTGCTCACCTCACAGAACTTAGCTCGTAATATACATGAGCTAAGACGTAACCTCCTGAGTCATATATCTCTCCTTGCTCTATAAGAAACAAAACCTCACAACATAAATATAAACTACCACAAATCAAGAATGCATTTCCTTTTTTCAATTAACTATTCTTGGTTATGTCCTTGGAACTGGAAAGAATGAACTTGGAAAAGTTTCCTTTGTTGAGGGCCTCATTTTGATGCTATTCACTTTCTTGTTTGATTGTACTATTTTTTGTGTAGTCTCAGTCCTTTCCAGGTCATCAATATATCCAGGCATTGTTCATGCTTCTAGCACCTCGGTAGGGACTACCGCTACGAAAGTCACTCCCTTGTTAATAAAAGTGATGGGTAAAGTTTGGTTGGGTGTTTTCATTGATCAATAATATATTTATACAATTAGGAGAGCTATGTGTGTCCATGGCTGCCTGCAATCACATCAGATTCTACCAAATATAGTTTAAAGAATAGATTACAAGCGATCTTAAAGCAATTTCTAAAGAAGTGAACTAAGTAGTTAGATTTCTGGCCCAAGCCTCGACAACAAAGGTTGCAATTTACACCATATGCACAAATCCATTGAATTGAGAAGAAAATAGAAACATATATTTTCAACTGATTTTGATCGTACAATTTACCCATTCATGTGTTCATGTGTTATAGATGTAAACAAAACTAAATTGTAGTTAAATGGTAATTTTCATTTTAAGAGTAGATGTAGCATACTATGCTTATTTAATCCAACAGTTTGTTCACTTCCACCTCCTTTGTGAGAAAAATGATATTATATCCATATATATTATTTATTAAATATAAATGCAAAGTTTAAATTGTAACACAAGATATTGTATAATTAAGTTTTTAATAATTATAAAAAAATATTAATTTTTGTGTTTTAAAATTTAAAATTTTATTTATTTATTTGTTTTTTCTAATTAAAAAAAATTAAGATTTCAAGATTTCTATTAAAAAACAAAAAAACATGTTCAGGTTTTTAAGTTGTTTTTTTTGTTAAATTAAGGTAATTTTATTTCATAATCAAAACAAATTTATATGGCTTTCTATACATATTATATTCAACAATTCATATTATAAACCGAAATAACCTCAGATTCCCAATTATAAATCTCAAACACCATAAAAGCCATAGAGCAGATTGCTACAATTAGCTTGTCATGCAAAACGTCATACCTATTGCACCTGACAATTTTGTCATCAAGTGAAAACACCTCGTAATCCCAATTACAAAGATCCAAGGCCAAAAATCCACATAGTATATCACTCAAAACAAATTTCTATTTATAAAATAACGTCATCTCGGATGAGACAAGGTTTCGACGATGGGACGTGAAATAACAATAGCAGTTCCCCCTCTCCCTCACCCCCACCCCTATCTCTATATAGTGGGGGCAGAAACCTGCGAGAGAAATGCGATAGTGGACCCCCCCATGACATCAGTAGGGGGGAGAGGGGTCTGTTCTACAAACGTGTCTGTCAAATCACATGAGGGCCCTGCCGCTATTAACCAATCGAGGGAAAGATACATAAATTAACAATTTTTTCTCAGACCACCATTAACAACTCTTAAATGACCATATAGTCAATAGACCTCAGAGCAAATCACCTCCTTCCAAGAACAAAGAAAATTCAACATAATAAACCATGATTTCAAAACGAGCATGAGCCAAACTTAGCTTTCTAGTAATACTGAAGACCAACCAAAATGAACTACAAAAAAGATGATATCCCAACAACTGTAATCATGGTTTAAAGTGGAAATTGTGATGGATGCCTAAACACTAGAACCTTGGGGATCTATAAGATCTCTTGTGTTAGAATCAATCACTATATAACCCTCTACACAAGCCAAAGAAGAATCAAGGCTACCTAGACAAAACCTCCAATGATAAAAAATTCTTTCAATATCCTCCAGTAAGGAGAAGACATTATAATTCTCCACCTACTTGACTTTGAGGACCAACCGCAATAGGGTTAACATTTGTTGATGTAAATCTAGCGAATTCAAAATTTGTTTCTTTCGACTCTTGGTTTTCCAGAGAGAGGAACCCACTTCAAACCTTCAATAGGCAACTTAGAATCTAGATGGTATTGGTGATCTTCACCATCTTGACTCTCTAACTCTTTAATTTCCTTTCTTATCTTAGGTGGGACCACATTGAAAAAGGTAGCCATTGAATCATAGGCAAAGGGATGAACCCTCCTTTGCCCAAGAGTGGTAATAACACCACCACCCCACCTACTACTCATTTGCTATCTATGAGGAATTGACACTATAAATAAGAAACACTTTCGAAAATTGATAAAAATCCCACGCACTGCAAAAAAGCAAGAAAAGGGACTAAGAACACCACCTAGACGACTAGACCAGAGATGTAGTAAGTCATCACCAAATCTCCAAACCAATGGTTCAAAATACACTGATTTATAAGGTGGGACGACAAACTCCCCACAATCCAAAACCATGAAACACAAAACTCGAAAATGTCCTAAAATAACATAAGACTCACCTATGCTTAGACAAATCACAAAAACCCCAAATACATTACACATACAAAGCAGTGTCGCCTTATGCCACATGACCCACCACAATTTGAAAGCACCTCAACAAGAAAAACCTTGTTTTAAAAACAATAGAATCTTTAGAACTGAGGGCTTCCCAAAAACTAACTCTGTAAATAAATACCCCAAAGAAGAAGAGTAGCCCAACAACCATTAAACATGTCTAAGTGTTGAGCTGTAAGGGATTGGAAAACTAACCTTGACAACACAATCTAACACAGAGGTTGAAAACACCACCAAACGAATAACAATTTTTAGAACTGAGGGATTCCCAAAAACTAACTCTGTAAATAAATACCCTAAAGAAGAAGAGTAACCCAACAACCATTAAACATGTCTAGGTGTTGAGCTATAAGGGATTGGAAAACTAACCTTGACAACACAATCTAACATAGAGATTAAAAGCACCACCAAACGAACAAAACAAGATAGGAAATTGGAAAATTATAGAAGGTACCATATATATCTTTCTCACCAACTCATTATTAAATATGAGAGCGCACACTCAACAACAATCATCAGCATCACCATAGCTCCTCTACAACAAACAACCTATATAGAATACCTTCAACACACCCTTTATGAAATAGACTATAAACTATCACATGGAAGTTGAGGGTCTTCCCTCACCTCCAATCTCACATACTCCTACAAACTCCAAACTCTTTATAAGAGCAACCATTTAAAAACAGCAACACCACCTGTATACTTGCATGCTTCTTCTATCCAGTGTTTTCTATGACAAGCAAGTCTTAAATGCCTAGTACACTTGGGAGGTGATGGGCATAGCCTTCAATGACCCCATTGCATCAACTATAATGCACACCCCATCGTGGAATATTTATTTGTTATTAATTATTAATAAGAAGTAGAATTAGAATTTGAAATCTAATTTGTTTTATTAATTATTGAAATTTGAAATTCAATTCATCAATTAATCATTGAAATTTGAAATTCAATTCATCAATACTAATAATTTATCATCAAATTTCATATAGTCCATAATTTATTTGAAATAAATTAGTCATAATTTGAAACAAAACAACGTTTACAACAAATTTTTAATCTATCATTATGAAAAAATACTAAACTTCACGAGAGTGAAATATTTGTTCTTAGTCGCAAGGTAAACCATACTCCCAACCATTTAAACTACACCCCAAACGAAAATACACCAAATAACTAATCACCCAACTATGAATTATTGTTTGGAAGGATAGTCCATAATTAAACAACCAAATGTAAATTAAAAGTGAACCGGATTCCAATTTACTCCTAACTTCAAATCAGCATCGCTTAAAATACCAGGAAATAGAAACAAAATTGTTATTATTTTATTTTTAAGTAATTAGGATGAATTTTAATATGTGAAATCTATAAAATCTTCCCATTGATATCCAACCACTTACAAAAAAAGATATACAAATAACACATGTTTGAAAACATACAATATTCCTATCCCACAGTTAGCCACGAACTTTGCAAAGAAAACCGAAATCTGCTTTTGAGTAGCATCTTCTAACATCCCGGAAGAATATCTGACATGCCATGTAGGAATTGAATGCCACCCTATGATATTGTAGTGAATCTCAACTTGTATCACCCACAACCCTAGATAAACATAGAAGGCCAAGAAACCACTTATTATAAATCTCAAACATTGTACAGTGCCAATAAGCGATACCCAGGTGTTGTACATGACTTTGAGGCTTTGTGGCTTCCTGCAACCACATCAAATAATATAAGTTTAGACACAAATTTAGTAGTATTTCGAACATTCCAATATCTCTATTCATAAAATAAGCTTAACCACCATTGAAAATCACCTATGCCTAGTGGATGTGGGGAAATTGCCCCAGCGATGAAACATTAGGTGATTGCCAAGGCCATAGGAGTTGAATGCCACCCTATGAATTTGCAGCGATGCTTAAGCTGTATCGTCTAGAACCTCAAAGAATGTGAAGCAATCACCCATTATAGATCTCGAACACTATACAATGGCCGTTATAGATCTCGAACACTATACAATGGGAATATGAAATTCCTAAGTGCTATACACGACTTCATGAGATTCTATCGAGGGTTCACAAGCATTTTCAAAATGTGGAGAGACTTGGGTAATAATGAAAACGATGTAGAAGACTGTATATGGTTGAGAAGTAATGGAAATGACCTAGAATACCAGATGGAGCACTAATTCTCAGAAAGATCTCCTGAAATCATTACCACCACATCTTGATCTCTCGAAATAATTCTTTAGTTGTCAATTCAAACTCTCATAAAACGAAATGATAGGATGTGAAATTTAAATTTTTAATTCATTATTAAATAAGGTAACACACACGATTAGAGATTGAAATCACTCTAAACCCTTGTCCTTCAACCCTCTATCTTGTTATACGAAGAAGAATATTTTATCAAACTAAAATATAAATGATACACTTATTTTTTTAAAACAAAATAAAGTCTATTCCTAAATAAACCATACCTATATGTGATCTATAAACATAATTAATCACTTAATTATGCTAATAGCCCTATTTATTTATGAATAGGGCTTGCAAATTTTTGAATTTTTATTAAATATATGGTTCAAATTTGATCTCGAGTGAATATTCTTCACGGTATGAGGACATCAAGGGATGAGATTTCACCGAGGCATGTATCTTACATGTTACAAGATAATTTAATAATCACTTA
Organism: Pinus taeda; assembly: GCA_000404065.3. Lineage (NCBI taxonomy): Eukaryota > Viridiplantae > Streptophyta > Pinopsida > Pinales > Pinaceae > Pinus > Pinus taeda. The sequence goes on along the minus strand of APFE030910909.1, from coordinate 21,356 downwards.
AATTAATAAATTAAAAATCCAATCAGCATTGTTTCGCCAGAAAGATTTGTGAGTTGTTTCATTTCAATTCACTATTAAAGAATCATTTGGATGTGACTACGAGGGTTTGTTTACAACCTGCAAGAATCATTTAGGGATGCAAGCATCAAGTCATTGTAGGGTAATATAATAGCCTAAATGCATATATTATCCATGATGCGACAATGAAACCTAGTTATGATGTTGAATGGAAACTTGGTGAGGAAAATACATGAGAGAACACTCGACTAGGAACCTTGGAGAGGAAAATATGAGATAACATAGTGGGAATAATGAATGGATTTCTTTATCTTCACAAAGAGAGATTACAACCTATTCTTTCATTATGATCTCAAACCCTCCAACATATTTCTTGATTTCAACCTCAAACTTGAAATTGTTGATTTTGGGTGCTCAAGAATCTTGAAATATGGTGACATAAGCGACAACTTCAGGACCTCCCACATTAGGGGCTCCATCCATTACATGGCACCAGGCACATAAAATTTCTCTAGACCTAATTTGTCATGTTAGTGTTTTATATGGTTATTCTGCTTTTAGTTCTAATTATGGAAATTTAATCCGATTTGTGTTTGTCTTATCTACTTCAAACTAGAAAACATCTGTAGTAATTCCACATTTTAAATTATAAAAAGAGAAATGCCTGATCCACCTTGGTTTTTCAGATCCATCATTCCCTCCAAGATGGAATTTCTTTCTTGTCGACATTGTAGATTGCAAATTCTTCTCGAGGAATTTCATGTTTTCAATTATTTGGAAACACAACTTAAGTGATTACTCTTTTCATTTTGCTTTTGAGATTTTGAATTTTCTTTCCATCCATAGTTTCCAACTAGTACATTTCCATGAAGGATGAAGTGTATGTATCACAATACATATTAGATTGATGCCTTTTTGGACGGTGTGGTGTGACAGGCGACATAAAAAATGGATTGCAACAAAGGCATATTGGAATTATTTCACCCACTTATCTAGAATATTTCATTGCATGAGAAAATATTAGAGTACTCTATTCCTAATTAATTGAATTGGTTGATTCTTCCAGGACATCAATTACTTCCTATACTCTTCAATTGTTAATTTATGTGCATGCAAAACTACATTCATGAAAATTATTTTTTGAAAAATCCTTAATATGTGTATATCCATGTTGTGTTGGTTCTCATTTTTTCACCCCTACCACATTAATTCATTGTTGAAGAACTATAAAAAAAAAACTGAGATTTGGGATTTCGCAACTCGTATATCGTTTTGTATAATCTATCCTTCATAATTGAAATCAGGATTGAGAAAAGGAATAAATTGCATAATGATTGAATAGAAAATTAAATGTTTGAATGAAATCTAAACATAACATAGAAAGCTATATATTAAAAACTAATAAGAATTCTTCTTACTAAAATTTCAAAACATAAGAGTGTTGATGAGGCAAAGTTTTTATATTTCTATCAATCAACTCCTCGAACATCATAGGGTGGGTGAGATAGTGGGACAAGTTTGCTATTTATTTTATGCCTAGGTGTTTTGATTGGTTTGCAATAAAATATATACAAACTTTTTGTGATAAAAAGATGTTTATTTACAGAGTATAAAAATAAAAGTTACAAATTACAAATAATGTATACAAAAATATAATTGAAATGTCATAAAAATTATAGAAATAAAAGTTGTACAAAGAAATATCATCAAATAAAATAAAAAATCAAACCTTTAACAAGCAACAAATTAATCAATATTATGGAGCCATACAACCCCAAAAATTGTACAACCTCACCTGAAATTAATTTTATGAAAATTAAGAGAACAAACTCCACGTAAAAGTAAAGAGTTATGTGAGAAAAAGATAATAATTAAATAAAAGATAAGGGAAAAATGATATTTTTTAAATAAATATATGTACGTGCAACATAATACAATGGCATATTCCTGCAAAGAATGTTTAGCCAAACTAGATTCTGAGTATCTTCAATGCAAAAGAGGCCATATGCAGATACCATGGAAAGAGATAAATTATGATATAGCCATCAAACACCTTCTAGTGATTTGGTACAATTATAGATGACATGTTTTCTCTTCAAGATTAATAGTTGTTAGCACTACCTAAATTTAGAACATGCCTTCTAACAACATATAAATAATAGGAATTTCAAGTTACCTAAAAGAATGTGCTCAAAGGTTGAGTGGGGTTTCTTTTCAGACTATATCTCCTCTTTGAAAATAATTTATTGCCACCTTTGGTTCAGCGTCTAACTCGCAGAAAAAGAAAAAGGAAAAAAAGAAAAAATTAGAAAGAAGGAATGACAACTAGAAAATATTTAATGCATACCTCTCCTTGTAGTCTTCTCTCTCCTTCTTTCATAGGCTCCATTCCCATTGAAATGACCTTCAAAGTAGTTTTGGAAGTTGAAGTACTTGGAAGTTCATTATCATTTAATTTCTAATCTGCGATTGATTAGAATGCGAGAATGGAGCTTTCTAAAGGAAAATTGTTAAATTAATTTAACTTTTTAACATTATTATGTTTATATCGTAGTAGGTGGGACCCTCCTATCAATTTAATAAACCATTTAATATTTCACTTCCTCACTTAATTCATTTGATCAAAATAAATAATTTGAAGTAATCATGACAACACATATATATCTCACAAAGTAGAATATGACAGAATAAACTATGATTGTATATACCATGTTGCATGAAGTACAACATTCCTCTAATATGAAGAAAAAATAACATCATCCATATGTATCCACAAATATCCATGACGAAGTGAGAGAAGAAATGTGTCAAACCATCTTCATCAAATAGAAAGTGATAGGCTAAAATCACCTTGCGCCTCCCATGATTCCCCTTGTACCTCCCAACATCAAATATCATCCTTAACAATAAGATATATATATATATATATATTATATATATATCTGTGGAGCATGCATCATAGAGCTGAAATTAATGTTGCTATCTCACAATATCAGTGTTTTCCATCCATCCATGCATGTAATATCACATAAAAAAATTGTAGCTATGCTGAAAGCAAATAATGAAAGTACAAAAACATACTAAAATGCTACGATGTTGGGTAAGTATTCAAACTGGAAGCATAGTCAATCCACAAATACAAATTATATATGAAAATATAAATGAACTCCCACTTAGACCCATGTGATGCAATTCTGGTTTTCAGGGAACTTTCAACTTGTTGTTCCAACTAATTTTGATTGTGATGAGAGGAGATAGAATGTGATGAGCGAGGAGAGGAATATGATTTTGTGACTTGAGAATTTTGTTTCTTTTCACTTGCAACAAGTTAAGGATGATGGATGAGAATTATGGAAGATTGAGATGTTGGTTGAGGTGTTAGAACAATATGTGAGGCAACATATAACAACTATTGTGATGCATGCAAAATCAAAGGGGGTGGAGGGGGAGGAAAAGGAACTATTGGCCACCTTGGATAGATCATAAAGGTTGTGGTCAAATGATATTCTTCCAACCATCATTGTTAGGAGCCACTAGAATTCCAATGTTGGGTATTTCATCAGTTGATGGTTGTGGGAGCTAAGTAATGGGTTGGCCAATTAAATTTACGACACCATTTGGTATAAGTTTTCTTAAATATTCTGAGTCTCCATCAAAGTGCACCACAAATTTGGGCCTTTTGTCTCTTCTAATCCAATATCTTTGTCTCTATTCTTCGTTCCCCTTCCACAATTATTATGATTAAAAAATATGATGATGTGGAAAATAAATAGTCATAATGTTTTGTAAGTAAAAAGGTAATCATTCAAATTAATTTTAATAACATATGAGCGAAGACGAAACACATAAGGAAGAAATTATTTGTAGGAAAATAGATATAAACGCATGTGCATATCATTGAAAAGATATTGTTGTGGTTGGAGCAACAACTGAAGTCATTTGTATGCAAAGCACAAGATGAAAAAGATTATACGCAAACTACAAGAAAATGAAGGATTAATACAAATATTTATATCAATAGATAGTTACCTTCTTATTTTGCAAGAGGTATAATGTTGTATCATGATTTTGACTGTGTAATGTGAGATAACCAAAATATCAATATTGACGGTCCAAGTACATATATTAATAGATATTATAAATAAAAATACCAATGTTTATCATGGCATAATAGTACAATTAATGCACAAAATTAAATTCCACGGCATTTTCTATCAAGTCTCAAAGATAAGGGTGTACTAGGCATGATAACGTTGCAAGGATTATGTCTTTTGGCATGCGATTGCGGACTCAAGGTAATTTATACTCATATTTTTCAGGTGGATATGTCAATTTTAGACATAGTTTGTGGAATTCCCATGATATTAACATGAATATGTAACCATTTTAAATAATAGAGCATAACATGTATATACCCTTTAAGCTATACCACCAAGTTGATTAACGATCGATGCATTGCATGAAAAATATTATGTTAGGACCCAGTTCTTGAATATGTAATATATGACAAAGTTAACAAACTTAGAAGGAGAAATATAGTATATGACTAATAGATATGATACAAATAGTTACAAATTTATCACATGAAAGAAAAGTCTAGCGGTTGTGACTTTATCAAATTGATGGTCAACCAATTGTGTATAAGGAAATTTTATATCATACGAGTGACCAATTCAATAGTAACTTGGATAATCACAACAATAGTTTGAAATGTGAGGGAAGAAGTAATATACACATCAAGGAAAAAAATCCACATTCAGTATATAGGTATTAAACCTATGAATCCCTGATCCAAGGGCACTATGAAGGCTTTGTGTGAGGGAAACTCAATTCATAGCCCAATTCATGACAATATAAGCAAAAATAATGCCAAAAGAGGCACATAGAGAATTATATGATGAATGATTTAGTGTAAGAAAATATTTCTTGTTACCTATTTCCCTCTTTAGGGCTTGAAACTGAAGGTTGTAAGGGATTGAGTGGTACAAAGATTCATTTTGAGATAAAGAGAAAATTCAAGCCCATGCACTGAATAAGTATGGAACAATGTCTAAGTTGACGGTGATTTGGTGGATCATCAAAAGCAAGGGCCATCATAGTATTTTTATATGCAAGCGACAAAACTTGGAGAAAAAACCTATGCTCCAAAAATATTTTGATAACAAAATTTTGAGGCAACATTAGTGAGGAAACATTAGTCAACAAAACAAACAATGCTTTATGTCAAGTGAGATGATAAAGAGTCCAAGATAGTAACAGAGCCTCATATATATATCTATATGTGTGTGTGTGTGTGTGTGTGTGTGTGTGTGTGTGTGTTTTCGCAGTGGGGGGGCATAATTATAATTATCCCATTGACTATCACTTGAATATTAATGAGAAAAACAACCAATATTCAGTTGTGCATGGATGGTCGTTGGAAATTTCAAAGGGGAAGAATTAATGGCCACCATATTATTAAATAAATGAATTGATATCATTTGAGCATGAAAACAAGGGAAAATAGGGAAGGTGTTTTGCACATGTGTTTTCAAATAAATACGAATGATAAATCAATAACTTAAGTTCCACAATTTTCGTATGAAAGGAAACATACTTTTCCCTTTTTCACTTAAGTTGTAGATGTAGACAGGTTCAACAATTACCAACTCTTGGTGCTCTCCTAATTTTTTTCTAGTTTTCAAAGAAATTATGCCAGGTGGATAGAACCCAAGGAATGAGAAAAATAGTTTGGAATGGTAGTGAATGGAGTAGTTTGGAGTAGTGACAGTGAGTTACGGAATTTGCTGAGAAATACGTAGAGTGAAGGCTGATATTTAGTCGTTTAAATGGAGTTAACAACTAATATATCCACATAATTTCCAACAATGTTTTGTATTTGGAAATTAGTGCCATGCTAGTTGATACATTTTCAATTGTGATGAGAGGAAATTAGACTTCACATGAATGGTGTTTTGGTTATTGCATTCATCATAAGATTTCATTTAATAATGTGTAAATCTACAAATATCATTTGACAATCATGCCTTTAAATTCTTGATTTGAGAAGTGACGAGAGAGTATTAAAGGTTTTCTCATGGGTTCACAACTTAAGCACCAATATATGTTATGAACCAGCTCACAAAAAGATATAAAGATAGATCAACGATTTCAAAATTAGCCTCTTTGAGGGGTCAACCTCCTTTACATTATACAAATGAATAATTCATTGATGATACAAATGACAAGACCTCATTTCTATATATAGGAGACTAAGGGGTCATAATATAATCAGAGCCGACATAAAAATAATAATGTAAGGGCATAACAATAAAATTAGTGGGATTCTATGGGGCACAATAATAACAATATGGGGATTACATGGGCACAAAAATATAATAAGGAGGTTTCACTAATAACAATAAGGGGTTACACTAGTAGTATAGGGACCTAACATGCCCCTCTCCTTCAAATAGTGCTTTCTTCAATGCTTGAGTAGTTATGGATGCTTCTGTATAAAATTCTCTTCCTCCCATTTGGAATCTTCAGCGGGTAAGTTCTTCCACTTGATGAGATACTCTGAAATTGATCGATTTCGTAGTTGTTGAGTTCTTGTTTCCATGAATGCTTCAGGTTCCAATATGATTTTTCCTTCCTTGTCAAGTTTCGACAATATTGTTTGAACTAGGATCTTCTCACCTATAACCTTCTTTAAGCTTGGAAAAGTGGGCGCACTCGGGAAGATGCAGGAAGCTCCAATTTGTATGTCATAGTACCAATCTTGTACAAACCATAATACTTAGGTGATATTTTATTATCCTTCTTAGCTTTCTTGAGGGAAATTTGTTTTAATGGTTGTAGTCGAAAAAATACCGAGTCACCTACATGAAAACTTCTTTCACTACGATGTTGATATGCTTGTTGTTTCATTCTATTTTTCTCCAAACTGTGGTTATCTTGTAAGAGTTTGAGAACTTATTATTGATTCTCGATGTGATCTTCCACTGCTTGAACCTTAGAATTTTCTTTTAAAGATGATGTGATGGACGGTGGATGATATCCATAAAGTGCCATAAATGGGGTCATTTTTGCTGCAGTATGGAAGGAGTATTATACCACCATTCAACCAGAGGCAACCACTTGACCCATTGTATCTGTTTATCAGATACAAAGCACTGAAGATATCCTTCCAAAAAAAATTTCACTATCTCAATTTTCCCATAAGATTAAGGATGACAAGATGAGCTATGAGCTAATTGAGTACCCAAATATTCCACCTCTTGTACTCCAAAGAAACATTTGGAGATTTTTGCATATAGTTGTTTCTCCTCCAATAGTTTGGGCACCCTGTCAACATGTTGAACATGATCCTTCCAAGACTTGTTGTAGATTAGCATATCATTAAAAAATACTAAAACAAATTTTCTAAGGAATGGTTTGAAAATGGAATTCATCAAACCTTGAAATGTAGAAGGTGCATTGATAAGGCCAAAATGCATGACCAAAAATTCATAATGACCCTCATGAGTTCTAAATGTTGTTTTTGGAATGTCTTCAGTCTTCATTCTGATTTGATGATATCCTAAACAAATATCCAACTTGGTAAAGTAAATTGCTCCATGTAATTCATCCAATAATTCATCAATGATAGGAATGGGAAATTTATCTTTAATAGTAAGCTTGTTGAGCTCCCTATAATCTGGAAACATGTGCCATGATCCATCCTTCTTGTGTATCAATACCACTAGAGTAGAGAAATAACATTGACCAGGTTGAATTATACCAACTTCTAGCATTTCTGCAACCATATGTTCAATTTCACTCTTTTGGGCATATGGATATCTTTAAGCCCTAAGTGTTTGGGGGAACACTTCCTGGAATCAAATGAATAGCATGATCGTGATCATGAATAGGTGGGAGGCCTTTAGGAGTCCCAAATAACTTGGAATGATTTTCCAAAAGGTTTTGGAGATCTGGAGAAATAAATGTTTTCGATGTGGGAACCTCTAGTGAACATAATTGTGAAATTATGCTTCGTTATTCTTTCTTTAGAATATTTTTGATGTTGTTAGAGATGATTATCTTCCTTGGTTTCCTTACAAAACCCCTTAAATCAACATCCTTTCCTTCCCAAAAACATTTCAAGAAAAGTTCTTGAAAATTAAAATCTATTATACCCAAAGATTATAGCCATTGGACTCTGAGTACAACATTTGCACCACCCATTGGAATGGAAAGCATTGGACTATTTAATACATATTCGCCCATGGATAGCTTGATATTATGGAACTTTCCAGAGCAATTTATGGTTCCTCCGTTTGCAATCATTACTTGACACTCTGGTGTTGTATGTATGAAGCAATTCAATTCCTTGGCTATCTTACAATGAATAAGATTATGGGTACTACCCGAATCAATCAACACTATTACCTTTTTCTTCTTGATATGCCCTTATATCTTTAGAGTTTGAGGAGTGGTAATTCTTGTCAATGAATTACAAGATATGGTTAGATTCATTTCTTCTTTCTCTAGGATTGGTTCCTAGTCTATATCCTCTTATTTTGATGTTTCTTGTTCCTTTTCTTGCTCTCCTTCCTCATCTATGTAAATTAATTTCTTATCAGCACACTTATGACATTTAGTGTATTTTCTATCACAATTATAACAAAGACCTTTTGATCTTTTTTCATCCAATTTTTTTGGTTTGAACCTTGTAGGTGGTGAAAGGCTAGTAGCCACAACAGTTCCATCTTTATAGTTATGAGTGGTAGGCTTCCTTGTTGCCATAATTTTTCTTTCAATTTTTCTTGCCAACATGTATGCCTTCTCCAATGAATCAGGTTCCCAAAGGCGAACCTCATGTTGGATGTTATCATTTAAAGACCCTATGAAGACTTCAATCATATGCATCTTTGGAATATCATGTACCCTTATATTCAATTTTTGGAAGTCCTCAATGTGCTTTGCCATTGAACCCTTTTGTTTGAGATTTATCAATTGGCTAAAGAAAGTGTTTCTCTTTATATCCTCATAATGTGTTATCATTTCCTCCATGAAAATTGACTAGGTGAAAAGTTGTTTACGAGAACAAATCCCTCTATACCATACAAACTAATTCAGTTCTAAATATAAAGATGTAATACATACCTTTTTTGTGTTTTGCATATTATGTAGATCAAAATATTTCTACATCTGTAGTATCCATGTTACAATATCCTTGGCATCAAACTTCCTCCTATCTATCTTGGGAATATGTTGGGTCGTCAATCCAACATTAGATTCTATGAAATCATGATTAACATTACTTTTGTTCTCATCATGAGTTTCCTCTACTACCTTTTGGCCACTAGGATGCCTTTCTTGTAGCAGTTTTGTCTCACCTTCCTTCAAACATTCCATGTATTTCTTCAAATATTCCATGCCATTATTCAAATATGTTTCCCTAACATCGATATTATCTTCCATGGAACATATACAACTATTTATCTTAGCTTCGATCGCATTCTTCAAATCATCCATCCAATTTTTCTTACTAGGTGTTTCTATTTTCTTGATTCGAGTCATTATTTTTCTTTATTTTAGAAGCTCAATCTTGAATCTATTTTATCTCTGAAATTTAGGATCTCCAAGTTCTAAAGTTCTGACCTACAGTATCCCTCTGCGTCCTCTTTCTAATGCCACCAGTCTAATCAACATTGGATTCTCCAAGAAAGAGTTATGCACAATCTCCCAAGATGACCTGATTATATAATTTTTCAGTAGAGAGAACTTGCACGAAGTGGCACGTGCCATAGCTTTGACCTTTGGACATGAAATAAATAAAATGAAAAGTTCAATCTCTCCTCCTTCTACAATTTCTTACAAAATTTCAATCTGATGCATAGTGAGAAAGTTACGATGATTTTCCCAAGGTCACCTATTTGGGATGTAATTCAGGAGCCCGTAGAAACCTTAACTTTCTTGGACCGTATCTCTGAAATATAGCGAAACAAGATCTAAAATTTGGGTGTGAGCTTCACCAAAATTACAGCTCAAATGGATTTTAATTTCAGAGTCTAAACCTTCAGTCAAAAAAAAAATTAAATAAATAAATAAAATGTATAGCAAAAATACCACGATGATCTATTTGATATGGAATTTTGGAGCTTGGAAAAACCCTAACTTCCTTAGATCATATCTCTGAAAATATAGCAAGACAAGCTCTAAAATCCAGACCTAAAGTTTAGAAATATTTCGGCTGAAATGGGTTTTTTTTACTTACAAAATGTCATACAGAAAACGTTATAGTGAACATTCTGCAATGACTTGTTTGGAGCAATGAAACCCTAGAATCCAAAGCTTTAATACCAAATGTTATGAACCAGATCACAAAAAGATAGAAAAGATAGATCAATGACTTCAAAATCGGCCTCTTCCAGGGAGAAACCTCCTTTACATTACACAAATAGAAAATTCTTGGATGATACAAATGATAAGACCTCCTTTCTATATATAGAAGTCTAAGGAGTCATAATATAATCAGAGCCGACATAACACTAATAATGTAAGGGCACAACAATAACAATAGTGGGCTTCTATGAGGCACAATAATATCAATATGGGGACTACATGGGCGCAACAATATAATAAGGGGGTTGCACTAATAACAATAAGGGGTTACACTAGTAGTATAGGGACCTAACATGTATGAACTAGAATCCATTGCAGAATGAGGATTATATATATGTAACTTATATTGTGCCCTTTGCAAGACATTTTGCATATCAAAATGTTAAAACCCTTTTAGAAATTTTCAATGAAGCATTTAATGATTATATATTATACTTTCTCCAAAATAATTGCAAGCTACAATGACCACAAAAATTTTCTCATGTTTGCAACGTATATAGATATACACTAGCCATATTACATCTCATACCTTTTTATACCTTGACACAACTTCTTGTTGTTATAATTGGTTATTTCCCCACAAGAAATACATCTTATTTGTTTTACGATGCGTTATTTTAATTTTATGCCTTTTTTGAAATGAAATATTTTGGGTGATATGCTATTGTATTATCGCATGAACTCGTAAAAATAAAAACAAAAAAACTTCTTTCATGGAATTTCACTTGGTCAAGAGTAAAAATTTAACCATATGTGATATGCTTCTCAAATCAAAGTTTAGGAGATTAACCTTATATCTCTCGTTCAGGAATGGCCCCACCTACTATCTTATTGAAATATTTTTTTTTACTTGAACTTAATATTTATTCATTAAGGAGAGGGGGTCAGTCAATGAGAAATTTGCAATGTTTTATGAAATTGTTAATATTGACATGTGTAAATATTGGAAACTTCACATGGTTTTTTACACAAGGAAGAGAAAAACTCAAAAATTTATGGTGATTCAATGATACATTTGGCCATGAGTGAGCATGATGAGAGTTATTAATGGGGGACAAGAAGTAAGGTATCCAAGAGGCGAGACAAAGAATATAGAACCTAGGGAGATTTTTTGCAGGTAATGATATGGTTTGACATAACTTCTTTTCAATGTAACTCTTGAACAAAAAAAAGGTTTCTTATCTCTTGTATTAATAATCTTTTTATTCACAAATTAAGGATATCACACAAATATTTTCAGAGATATGTGGCTTAAATAAATTCATATAAAAAGGGGCATTGTTGTCTTGTTAAATATATTTTCGAATTGTAATATATATATACCTTATCATCACAAAGAAAAAACATAGAAAAGTAAATTTCTAGAATAAGCAAAAAAAAAAGAAACAAGATCAAGGAAATATGACTTAACATGCAAGGAAACTAAAAATTAAATGAAATAAAGAAGGCATCAAAATGACTATAAAAGATAAAATGAAATGTAAAGTAAGCTAAATAAAATAAAAGGCTAAAACTTTGACTGAAGAACTTAAAAATATTTACAAATAGGGGGAATGATCTTGACGATTTATCCTAGTTCTACTTCTATTTATGGATTGCGATGAAATCCATTCATAGTATAGGACAAAACATGACGATATTCATATTTTAAGAGATATGAACTAGATCCAACAATAGAATTAATTACAAAGAGGCCAATCCATAATTTCTGGAAATTACAATGCTTTCCTTTCTCTATGTGTGTGGAATCCCATAAGAGTACCCTTTGATTGAAAGTGAAATTGAAAATTTTAGATTTTTTTATCAAAGACTTTATTTATTAATGCATTAGTCATTTAAGGTTATCAAAAGAATGATTTCATATTTATTCGAGTGCTAAAAATGCATGTTAATTTTTTTTATTGTTCTATGTTGTATAAGTTACTTTAGCCCAATTTACTTCTTCATTAACAATGTATTCAATTATTAGCAGTATCACCAATCAAAAACGTAACAGAAGAAATAACAATATATGCAGTGACAAAGAAGACAACAAGACAACCATAAAAGACAATAGATTGGTCCAAGACTAGGGGAAAACCCCACAAAGGGGAAACCCTTTCAAATCTTCTTCTTTAATAGATCGTCATAAAAAAATTTCAACAAAGAGTACAATGAGCCCAATACATATGTTTGCAGCATATACTAATAAATCATATCTACAAATATATATGACAGCAGAGGTAAACACAGATCTCCCATATCACTAAAGCCAACTGATAAACCCAAGATCAAAACCCTGGACACTCACAGTAAAACTATCTGCGTGCATCTAAAATTCTCTAGATGTTCTCTCAGCCACTATCTGAGGGTGTCTATAACTGCTTAGATGCTCCTAAGAAGACATTGTGCATGCGTCTAGGGTCAAATCCACCATATCTTCTCAAAAACCCTTGGACTCTCTCTTCCAGTTGCTATGTGTGTGTCTAGGATGACTTGGATACTCTCAGGACTACTCTGTGTGAGCATTTATGGACCAACACCTTCAGATCTACTTCTAAGCCTTTGTGCTAGCATCTAGGGCTCTCAGACTCTCCCATAATCATGTGTTCCAGCATCTAGGGACTAAAATTCCTAGTTCTGTGCCAACATCCAGGGATCAAAAAACCCTAATTTAGAGTAAGCCTTACGCTTGTGCCTTCGGGCCCTTGCACGAAATAATTTTCGTCGAAATTGTGCGAACCAAGACAAAATAGAATATGGCTTGATCAAATTTATTTAAATGAGCTTGAGGTCACTTCTGTTTATAGTATTTTCCTAGGGTTCAATTTGGGTTAAGGCCAGCCTAAGTAGTTACCCATGTGGTTAGGGCCGACCCTTTCCATAATGCACGCATGAATAAAATAATTCAAAACTTAACTTCCACTTGACCAAATTGGGCTATCTTTGGGTTGATTTTGGTCCTCTCGAAAAGAGAAATTTAATGAAAGCATCATCTTGGTCATCTGAGGTATCCATATTAGAATTTGACCTTATTTTCAAAAAGTAACACTCCCTCTCAACTAGGAAGAATTCCCCCTGCTAGTATATGTTAGTTGATCATCCTCTAATGCTTGGACTGTCTCTACTCAACTCTATCTGTTGAAACTTTCTTGAATCTAAAAGAAGAAGAATTAGGGAGAAATAGCTTCCCCCCATACTAAGAAATAGGATAACTCATCATATAGGGGAGCACATCTTCGACTCTAGAATCTCATTAGAAAGCTCATCCTTAACCCAGAATCACAAAAGGGGTGTAACTCTCAACCCAATCCTATTGCCTACCGATTTTCCCATCAATCACTCTCAGTAGTCATGTGGTAGAACACCTTCATCATAATTGCCTTGGGTTTTACACCCCAAGTACACTCTCAACTCTCTGTCCAAATGAGGAGAGATATTACCATCAAGCCCTACTTGTGGGTATGATGCCAACTGGGGTATACTCTGCAAAGAATGAAAAGGGGAGCAACATTCTCCTACCCTATAAAGATAGGGGAGAAAAAATATTAAACCCTATGGGTAACATTTATGGGAGTACCCTATTTTCTAGAGATCCCTTAACCCCATGAGCCCTCTATCTTCATTCCTCACCCTGGGAGTTGAAACAAAGTAGGAAGAGTTGACTTAGTGTCCTCGATCAACTCTACCCCTTAACCAAAGGGGACACATCCATCTGTCCAAGTTTCTCTCTAAAGACCAAGAACTTTCCCTTTGGTAATTTCTTAGTGAGAATATCTTCAATTTGCTCATCTGTCAATATTTGATGGAGTCTAATATCTCCTCTTTTCACCATGTCACAAATAAAGTGATATTGAATCTCAATATGCTTGGACTTGTCATGAAACATAGGGTTTTCTGTAAAACATATCCTTCTCTTGTTGTCATAGTATATCATTGTAGTGTTTAGGACCTACTCAAATAGTTCTCCAAAGAGCTTTCTCAACCAAACAACTTCACATCCAGCCATGATAGCAACAACGTATTCTGCTTCAGTGGTGCTCAATGCTACATACTTGTTTTTCCTCCTCATCCAAGATATCATGGAATATCCAAGGCTAAAACAATATCTAGATGTACTCTTTCTGTCAATAACATTTATTGCTCAGTCAACATCAGTGTATTCATGAAGTTGAACATATTTGGTTTAATATCTCAGGCCAAGTGTGATACACCCATGAAAATATCTTAATATGTGTTTAGAAACTATCCAATGTGTGTGGAGGGGCTCAGTCATGAATTGACCCAATGTTTTTATTGCATAGCATATATTTGGATGGGTGTTCACAAGGAACATTAGAGCCCCAATGAGTTGTCTATACTTGGATGGATTTTCCAAGTATGGTCCTGAAGCTTCCCCACACAACTTCTTGAAGTTCATTTCCAATGGTGTAACCATGGATTTGCATTCAATCATTGCAAATCTTTCCAGCAGCTTCACAACATATTTTCCTTGTGAAAGGAAAATATCGCCAAGTCTTTGCCACACCTCAAGGCCTAAAAAGTAGTGCATAATACCAAGGTATTTCATCTAAAATTCATAGGCTAGCTTCCTCTTACACTCGATCATCAGAGGCTCACTACTTATCAATAATATATTATCAACATATAAAACCAAAATCAATGGCATACCTTGGACTACCTTGAAGTAGAGGTTTTGATTGACATTGTTTCTTTTGAATCCTAGCTTCACTAAGTGCGTGCATACCAAGCTCGGGGAGCTTGCTTCAAACCATAGAAAGCCTTCTTTAGCCTACAAACATGTGTTTTTCGATCTTCCACTTCAAACCCCTATGGTTGTTCAACATATAGTTCTTCTTGTAACAAGTCGTGAAGGAATGTGGTCCTTATATCCATCTAATGAAGAGTCAATCCTTGACTCACATCAAGGGAAACTATAGAATGCATGGTTTTATATTAAGCCATGGGAACAAATATGTTATCATAATCTTCTCCCTCTTTCTAAGAGAATCCTCAAGCTACAAACCTTGCCTTGTATTTTTCAATGCTGCCATCAATTCCATGTTTGATCTTGAATAGCCACTTTGAAGTCACAACTAACTTCCCATTTAGTCTAGGTACAACATCCCATACATCATTTTTCACAATCGATTCATATTCCTCGGCCATAGAATCCTTCCAAACTTTTTCTTTTACAACTTCTTCGAATGATGACAGTTTGTCTTGAATCATAGTTCTCGTGGCTACAACATATCCCTGATACATGCATGGTTGCTTTCTTTCTCTGAATGATCTAAAAATGAGAACATTTGTTTCAGGATTCTGTAAAGTATCATAGAGCCAAAGTGGTCTCTCCATAGTTCGAGGATCACTTGGAGGATGAATCAACAGATCCATAGGCTCCAAAGAATCATCATTAATATTAGACTCGAGTTGAGAGGGACCATCTAGAATATCCCAAACATCATTCTCTTCCTTGGGAGAAGGAGGCAGATGAAGTTCTCTTGCTTTTCCAAGAGTCTCATCTTCACTAAATGTTACATCCTTGTTAATTCCGACCTTCCTCTGACCAGGAATATATATTCTATATGCTTTAGAATTTTCACAATAACCCACAAACGTACCTTTTCTTCCCGGAGCTTTCAATTTGTTCATTTTGTCCTTCATTACATGAAAATATATGGGGCATCCAAATACATGAATATGGCTAATATCAGGCTTGATACCTGTGAATATTTCTCCAGGGGTCTTGTTTTCTAATGCTTGATGAGGTACCCTATTTTGAACATATACAACAGTCGATGTAGCTTCAGCCCAAAGGAACTTCGGCACATTTTGATCATGGAGCATGGCACGGGCAACTTCTACAATAGACCCATTCTTCCTTTCAGCCAAACCATTATGTTCAAGAGTATATGTCACAATTGTTTCCTTCTTGATCCCTTCTTTCTTGTAAAGTGATATGAATTCTTTTGACATGCATTCCCCTCCATTTTCGTACCTAAAGACTTTGATTCTCTTTCCTAATTGATTTTTGATCAAGGCTTTGAACTCCTTGAATATTTCAAAGGCTTCATCCTTGTGCTTAAGGCAGTATATCCATATCTTTCTTGAGAAGTCATCAATAAAGGTGATGTAGTAGAGATGACCACCAACATAATGTATAAACATCAGGCCACATATATCAGAATGAATGAGATGGATGATGTCATTTGCCTTGTTCTTACTAGAGGGAAATGGTTCCCTTGTTTCCTTTCCACTCGCAAAACTTGGATAAAATCCATTATGATGAGATTCAACATCGATAATACCTTATATGAATTTCTTCAACTTTGGAAGTGCATCATAGTGTAGATGAGTCATCCTGCGGTGCCATAACTTGCTTAGATGTTTGGTATTATGAACCAATGCTAGAAGAGGTCTTCCAGTGACTCTATGGAGTCCTTCAAATCTCAATCCTAATGTGAATGCCTCTCTCATAGGTCAATCATCAAGCCCATTTAAAAATTTTCCTTTGATGAAGGCAAGCCTCATCCCTTTATCTTCCAATGCAGATATAGATACCATATTCTTCATTAATCCTAGTACATACATAACATCTTGCACTAGATTTGGTTCCCCAGAATTCAGCTGAAATTTGACGGACCCAAAGCCTTTCACAGGATGAGTAGATTTGTCTCCAATAATGATATTCATGTTAGTCTCCCTTTCTACCATATTAGAGAGGGCTTCCTTATATCTAGAGAAATGATGAGGGCCCCACTATCAACCAACAAACTATCCCACAAATTCAGTGGAGAAGAACTAGTAAGAGAAAATATAAGAATGTATTCATATTTATTTAAAACATTAGTTTCATACCTGAGAGCCCTTGAATTATTTTGAGGAGGATGATGTTCTTCACAGTCACTTGAGGAGTATCTTCTTCTTATTTCATATATTCTATCATGGTTATTTATTTTATTGTCTTTTCTTCTTTTGTTATTTTAGTTGCCTCTAGTGTTGTAACCTTGCCTCTTTATCTTCTCGAGACCATCACAAACATAATGACCTGTCTTGAGACAATTGAAGAATTCAATATGAGATAACGATTTTTCATTCCTTCCTTTTGTATTTTGAGAAGGAGGCTTCCTTGATGGACCTCCTTTTTCCTTCTTCCTTTTTCCATGAGTGATATATGTAGCAGGCTCTCCCTATTCATGCTTTTGAATCCTTCCTCTTGCCATCATCCTTGATTCTTATTGAGTGAGCTTCCCAACAACTTCATTGAATGACTGAAGGACATTGTTGTTGTGGATTGTAGTAGAACATTTCCCAAAGAGGAGGGAGACCTCTAAGAGTCACAACTACTAGCTTCCTATCAGGCACATTTTCTCCAACTCTCTGCAATTGGTCTCTAAGGCAAGATATCATGATAACGTAGGATTAAACAAATTCTCCTTTGTTCATATTGGTTTCCTTGATTTGATATTTCAAGGTGATGATCTCATTCAAGTTGTTGATTTCATACATGTCGGCTATCTTGTCATACATATCTTTAGACTTTCTTAAATTCCCAACACATGCAAGTAAATGATCCTATAAACCATTAGCTATAATTTTCTTTGCTTTGGACTCACCTTCATTATACCTGTTCTTGAGGGAAGCATAAGAATTTTCTGGAGGCTCAGTCATCCGTTCTTGAATGTATTCTAGCAAATCATTACTGTCAACTATGATCCCTAATCTGACTTTCCATGCAGCAAAGTTTGATGCATCACCCAACTTTTCATGCTCCTTGAAGGTAGAGAAGGACATCTTGACCTTGACTAGGAAATCTACTTTCAGAAAATGAGGACTTAAATTCTTGTCTTATTTTGGGCTTTTCCTTAACCTCAGCTCTGATTCCATGTTAAATTTTCTATTTTTTCTCTGTTGTATTAATTACTTTAGGCCAATTTACTTCTTCATTAAAAATGTGTTCAATTATCAACAGTATCATCAATCATAAATGTAACTAAAGAACAAAAAATATATGCAGTGATAAAGAAGACAATAGCACAACCATAATAGATAGAAGATTTTTCCAAGACCAAGGAAAAACCCAACAAGGGGGAAACCCTTTCAAATCTTCGTCTTTAATAGATCATCATAAAAACGTTTTTAGCAAAGAGTACAATGAGCCCAATACATATGTTTGCAATGGCTACTAATAAATAAGATCTACAGATTTACATATCTATATGACAGTAGAGATAAACCCAGATCTACCAGATCATTGAAGCCAACTGATAAACCCAAGATCAAAACCCTCGACGCTCTCAGTGAAATTGTCTACATGCGTCCAAAACTCTCTAGACTCTCTCTTTGCCACCATGTGAGGGCATCTATGGTTGCTCGGACACTCTCAGGAAGACCCTGTGCATGTGTCTAGCGTCAAACCACTAGATCTACTAAACAATCCTTAGATGATCTCTTCCATTTGCTATGCATGCATTTTGGATGACCTGGATGCTCATAGGACTACTCTGTGCGAGCATCCTGACACCAACACCTTTAGATCTACCTTTGAACCCTTGGAAGCTACTTTAAGCCTTTGTGCCAGATTCTAGGGCTCTCTAGATGCTCCCATAATCCTGCATGCTAGCGTACAGGACTAAAATTCCCAGTTTTCTACCAACATCTGAGGATAAAAAAACCCTAAGTTAGAGTGAGCCTTAAGTTTGTGATTTTAGACCTTTGCACGAACTCTTTCTGTTGAACCTGTGCGAACCAAGACAAAATAGAAGATGGCTCTATCAAATGTGTTTAAATGAGCTTGAGGTCACTTCTATTTATAGGATTTTCTAAGGATGCACTTTGGGTTAAGGCCAACCTAAGTAGTTACCCATGTGGTTAGGGACGAACTAAGTAGTTACCCATGTGGTTAAGGCTGACCCATTCCATAATGCACGTATGAATAAAATAATTCAAATCTTAACTTCCGCCTCACCAAATTGGGTGATATTTAGGTCGATTTTGGTCCTCTTGAAAAGAGGAATTTAATGCAAGAATCATCTCAGTCCTCTGGGCTATCCATTACAAAATTTGACCCTAGCTGCAAAAATTAATAGTGTTAAGACTGATTGTGGAATATTATTTGAATTGAACTCTTTTGCATGTATGGTATAACTTAATGAAGTTATTTTAAGCTCAAAAGGAATAACTACATCTTTCCCATACACTATTTGAAAAGGGGAAGCATTAGTACTAGAATTTACAATTGTACGATCAACCCAAAGGGCATATGTCAACAAATTATTCCAATTCTGAGGTTTATCACTTGCAATTTTTTTTAATATTTGAATTAGGTTTTTATTTATAGATTATCTCTCCCATTACCTTGAGGGTAATAGGGAGAAGAAGTAGAATGTATGACAGGGAAAATTTTAAGAACCCCCCCTAAATTTATAAGTATAATAAATGCGCGAATCTCCATGGTATATAGGAAAAATGGAAGGAGATTTTATCAATAATATAATATGTATATATAATTTTTTGG
Source organism: Pinus taeda (assembly GCA_000404065.3). NCBI lineage: Eukaryota > Viridiplantae > Streptophyta > Pinopsida > Pinales > Pinaceae > Pinus > Pinus taeda. Next base: position 1,471 of record APFE030910909.1, on the reverse strand, counting down.
CGAATCTCTCACCAGGCATGGCGAATATTTTACTGAATTATAAAATATTGTAAGATCTTGGTATTACCATGGGTTATCACAAACTTGGAGCTTAAAAATTACTATTAGTAATTTATAAAAAATAAGAAAATTAATAGTTGTTTTTTATTTTAACCAAGCTAAAATGTTTAACATACATTAAATTACAACATCCATTTTTACTCTTGATCCACCAAGCCCCGAGAGGGATCAAATACTTTTTCACTCTATGCTAGTTTGCATATCATGATATTTACTCGGGCCTTAGTAGATCTAGAGTAAAGATGATCTATGTTGGTTTAAATCCCCCATTTAAATAGGCTACATTCCACGTGAATACCATGAGTCAATACCATGTGCCATTTTTATTTTTATTAATACTAATATTAGGGTTAATAATGTTTTTTTGCATGGTATTAATAATAATCTAGACTATGGTATTTGGCCCATAGTATTTTGCCCATAGGTTTCACCTAAATATAACGCATTGTTTTAGTGTTCGTAAATATAAGGAGACTTATGGAGTAACTATAAATAAATGTTTTATTTGTTTACCATACCTCTCGTTTATTTATATTTTTATTAATTTACCATACCTCTTTTACAAATATGGTATTTGGCCCATAGGATTCACTTAAATAAAACCTCTTTTTAGACCATTTATAAATAGAAAGAGGGTTATGGACTAAATATAAAAAGAGGTTTTATTTATTTACCATACTTCTAGTTTATTTATATTTTTATTTATTTACCATACCTTTTGAGTAAGTGCAAAAAAATGTTTTATTTATTTACCATACATCCACTTTATTTATATTTTTATTTGTTTACACCCTTGCATGTATATAAGGTGACTTATGGAGTAAATATAAAAAATGTTTTATTTATTAACCATACCTCTCATTTATTTATATTTCTACTAATTTTATTTGGCCCATAGGATTCACTTAAATAAAACCTATTCTTGAAAATTAGGGCGAATGGAAGGTTGTAACTCCTAATTTCAAGGGCTAAATTTACTTTTTTTACCCTCTCCTTTAAAATAAGGTGGGCTATCTGAGGTGATTTATAAAAATGTACTATGATACAAAATATTTTCCCACTAAAAATTTAAAACCCCTTAATTTCGCCAAAGGGCGAACATTCGCCCCTAAAATTTTCCATGCTCATACTCTCTCCCCCCTCTCTCTCATCTCCCTCCCTCTCTCTCTTCCTCTCTCTCTCTCTCTCTCTCTCTCTCTATTACCCCCATTTACTCTCCCCACTACTACTCTATATCTATCTCCCTTCCTCCTTCCCTCCCTCTCCATCTCGCCGGAATCGAACCGACCTTCCTAAAGCTACCCTTGCTCTCCAATCAACTCAGGTTTCAAAACGGTTCAATGGATATGTTTCATCTCCCTCTTACTCTTAGTCTCCCTCTCCCTCTCTCTCCCCCCCCCCTCTCTATCTC
>APFE030910906.1:16953-80752 GCA_000404065.3 Pinus taeda | reverse complement strand
TAACCACAAGAATCCCAAAAAGGACTGCAAAACCCTAGTCTTCCTTAGCCAAAAATTGCAGAGATACAGTGAAATAATACAATGATAACTTCTCCCTCAAGAGTCTAACCATGAAAATGAACAAGAAATTACATAATATAGATCATCTAACCTCTTTCCCTGCCTCCATGGGTCGATCTCACTATCCTAGGAGCTGTTTCAACCACTTCTAAACTTGGCACTAAAAACTAGGCAGTCAAAACAACTTGCCTCTATAAACTAGGAAACCAATCCATTCATTAAATGTTTGCTATTTCATGCATGAATCTTCTAGAAAAAGTAAATAAGTGACATGTCAACATGAAAATACATTAATTATATCAAAGAGGGTGAAAAATCCCATCTCAAGTCAAAACTGGTCAAAGTTGGGTGAATTCCTGAGCTGTAGATGAATTTCCTGTGAAAACTGCCCAACAGGTCTCATACCTCTGCCTGACGGATCGCTTGTCTTTGGGACCACTTTTGGGGCACTTCTAGGTGTCCAAATGAGGCAAAAGTGGGCTTGTTGGAAAGTTATGGATGTCGACTTTCCAAACCAAGTGGAATTTCTAAATTTGGTGGTCATTTTCCCCTCCAAAATTGCAATCTCCCAAGACTTCTTTCTGTGTGTCAAAAAAGTGGCAGAAAGTCATTTTTTGCATGTTTTTTGATTTTCTTGAGGCCCAAAACTTGATGAAATTTCTTAGTAATGGATGAGCAAGTGTAACTTTTCATGAAAAATCCAGAAATGCTGAGTTTTTGTCAAATGGTCTTGCCGGGACAAAGGGTCTCACCGGGGGTGAGACCCGTTAATGGAGAAAACCTGTAAATTGCCCGAAAAATTCAAAATTTACCCAAAATGCTCAAAATTTCTTGGGATTTGTGTTGTGGCTAGGCTATTTAGTGCCTTGATCCTTGAGTGACGCCTCGGCCAAGATATGGAGGGGATCGTGCCTCTTTCTCTGTTTTAGTGCCTTGGCCAACTGCCTTTTGAACATCTTCATTTTCGCTTTGCACACGTGCATCCGCGCCCAATAATGATTTTTCATGTTCCTCAACAACTTGTTATTTTGATTGGCCTTAGCCAACAACCTTTTCAAATGAGCCTTGTCCCAAATAAGCATAGATTCTCGATCTATGGGTCTCAAGTCACCGGGTCTCTTGCGAGCCAATTCCCGATCTTCACGAATCTTCTGCAACTCATAAAGCTTGTGCTCATCCTCCAACTATTTGTTTCGCTGCTCTAAATAATTAATAATCCATTTTTCCATTAGCAACTTTGTGTGCAGCGACTCATTCTCGGTCCTTTTCTCTTGGATGATATCCTTGAGCTCTGAGCTAGGAGAACCGGCGTCAAGATCAATAACTGGATCACCTGACAATCCCTCCTCAATCATGGGCTGCTTGCCCCTCTCTGATACCTGTACTGCTATCGGAAACGAGGCCCCTTCCACCTGGTGTGGAGATAACACTCGCGGTGCTGATGAAGAAGGCGAGACCCCTTCCACCTGGTGTGGAGAAAGTACTCGCCGAGCTGCTACAAATAAGGCCCTCTGGCCTCTCTGATAAGTAACCAAAGGTGAGGAGCTGACATGGCTAATGACGGGGATGTCATGCTGCTGAGATGGTCCTCCCTCCTCGTGAAAAACCTCAGGCTGTGGCAGGGGTAATGGTGTGAAAAGTTCACGAGAGATAAACTCCTCCCATGAGATGCCTCGCTGAGCCAATTAGTGTAATACTACAAGCTGAATCAAACCATAATGGTAAAGACTCCTATACTGTTGTGCCTGGCTCTTCCTCTACATTATGGACACCATCCTCTCAATGTTCTGATAGAAGAAAACAGGGATATTCATCATCCGTACCCGTGTGAAGTGCATCAATATGCGGATATGGTACGAATATATTTGTGAAAATCTGCCCCTCACAGGTAAAATAGCGCATGATGAGCCTCATCATAGGAGCATACTCACACCTGAGAAATCTGAATGGAAACACACCTGTCAATAGTCTCACAAATGCTGGTCTAATAAAAGGCTCAACCTGAACAGTGTCCAACACCTTGCGCTTGTTCCATACTTCCCCAACATTAGGTATCCCTGTAGCTTGTGAAATCACCTCGGGTGTCAAAATAAAGTCCACCCCGGCAAGGTTGACATGTCCATAATGTAAGTGTAAAACAAATAGGCGAGCCAACTCTCTGTGGTGCTGAATCTGAGAGATCCTCTCGCAAAACTCATAGCAAGACATGTACTGAAAACATGAGACTGCCATGGGACAAGCCTGTAACTCTGTCAAAGAGGTGGGCTCCGCTCTCCTGTGATGACTGCCTTTTACTTTTTGAGGCCTCCTCTGTACCTCAATTTCTGAAGCTGATACCTGGTCATCACTCTGCTCATAGGTTTCAGTTTCTGACATTGTTTAGGAAGCAGAGTGGCCAAAATGTTCTGCGGTTTCTGCCTGCAAAATGCTGATTTATATACTATTTCAAGGGGACAAGGAACATGAAGAGGATGTTAGGGGAGGGGCACTTTTAAAGGGAACATGAGAATGAATATATAAAACAGGGATTTTAAGGGAAAAACATTGCGAGAATTATTGCATATACATCATGATATATATTTTTTACATTGGCATCATGAGGGGTAGGGTTTGAGGTTCTTATCAAATTTGGAAGGGGAATTTAAATGATAAAGAACATGTAATGGGAGGTGGACAATAGGAAAGAAAATGGGATACCTTAAAACAACATAATAAACCCTAGCAAATTTGACAATTTCATACCCACAGCAGCAATTTTGACAATTTTATACTCACAGCAGCAATGGAGCTTTTACTTGCAAAATGAAAACCTTTAAAAACACAATTATGATCTTGCTGAACTGTAGCAAGCAATAATTTCTCATGCTTTGAGGGCCTACCTTAAAAAATCGGGCAAATCGTGGTTCCTTAGCGAGCTGCTGGTGATTTTGTGTAAATGATGCGTTGATGGGTCACATTCACCGCCCAACACGTCTCACTCTCCTGACGGGTCTCACCCATACAAATTTTGTACTGGCAGAGGTAGCTTGACGGGTCTCACCTCTATTTTAACGGGTCTCACCTCTCCCAAACGCTCTTACACTTCACTCCAACGCTCAAACGCTCTTGCCAATTGACTTCTCTATCATTTGAATGCACAATGAGGCTTAATGGAGGAAAATAGAACCTTTATAGCCTTGCTTTGAATAAATTTCATATCACAACCCACTTTCTAATGTTTTTCCTTTGACATTTTAAAAAAAACTTGACTTTTTGGTTTCATTTGTCCTGAAATTGACTGTTTTAATGCTTTTGCTCGATTCTTTTTGCAGGGATATCATCTAAGGGATCTTGGCTAGGGAGCCAGGGTTACATGCTGTCCTTGAGATTTTTTTTTTAAAATTTCATCATTTTTTACAAAAATCTGAAAATGATCTTGGCTTTAAAAACAAAGTTTTTAAATCCAAGATGGAAATTAATTGTACAAGATAGAAATTTGCAAAGAAACACCGTTAAAATCATCCCTCTGACTTGCTGAACATTTATTGACCTTCAGAGACATGACCTTGAAGACAAACTTGACAAAAACCCTAAACCTAGGAATTTGACCTCAAGACAAGACAAGACAATCTTGAAAAATTTAATGACCGAAATAACTTTGGTCCAGCAATGCCAAGAGGGGGAAAAAGATACCAGCTCCTCCATCAGGGTTATGGCATGCCTAATGGGATGCAAAGATGACACTGATGAGACACCTACCTATGCAAATGCAAAGAGCTTTGATCGCTGATGGAGGGCTACTAGACCGACTCTAACATGCTGGAGAAAAATGCGCATTTTTTATTGTAATCTGGGATGACTGCCCAAGGGGATTGCACAATTTCTAGGTAGAGCAGCTGACTGCTACCCAGATTTACGCAAATCCTGGGCTGAATAGCTTGTTGATGGAAAAAATTGCGCAAATCCTGCTGGGAGGGTTGGCTGGCAGGATCGCGCAATCCTCGAGCTCAACAGGCTATTAGAGGGAATTGTGCAATTTCGGGAGGGAAGGCTGGTTGCACTCCTGAAATGTGCAAATTTCACTGGGAAGCTTCTTAGCCTACATCTGGACCAAGTCCAGGTGAGAGGCCTGTGAAGGGAAAAGATCAAAATGTGATCGATAGGCTGCCTTTGAGCAAGAAAGACATTGAAGTTGGAGGACTTGACGAAGCAAGGCAAGCTGCTATGAAGGTTGGTAGGGAGGCTCCAAAATAGGCTAAGGAAAAAATTTGGACGGTGGTTGTAGCCGCTACAACAAGGGGGAAAATCCAAAAAAAGGGAAACAAAGAAAAGGCACTCCAAGTAACTCTGATTCCTCCTAAACCACCAAAGCCTACTCACCCATGTGCTTTGTGTGATGTTGTTGAGCATGCCACCAATAATTGTCTTAAACTCCCTCATATTAAGACTCTGGTCTCTCATACTTTTCACAACTCTAACAATCATGAGGTCCATGTCACCTTACTCGATTCCACCAAGAAGAACAAAACCTTACGCATAAATCACCCTTGTGCTTTGTGTGATAAGTATGGACATTATTCCCACCATTGTCCCTGTCTCGAAGATCTTTGTGATACACTTCAAGTGCTTTGCAAGTTAGATGTTGCTTGTAGTGATTCCACTTTCCCTCCACCTGTGGGTCTTGGACCCAATGTATCACCAGGATAGGAAGTATCTCAATCACCCATTGTGATCCATCCTCCTCATGTTGATATGAAAAATAGTGTCACACCCATTATCTACCTATCGTCATCCATGGGATCGATTTATTTAGACTCTCTTCGATTTTCCTATTGTGGTTCTTTCAAACCTACTTCACAAGACACTTTGGTCTCAACATCAGTAGATGTCACATCTACTAGTCATCCCTCCAACCCTCCTGGAGATGTGCATGTGAACCTTGCCTTTCATGAATATGCCTCAGGTAGTTCTTCTTTAGCATGTGGTCCTTTTCCTCCCATCCTCCCATATTTCATTATGATGAAGACATCATGGAATCCATGTCCACCCTGATTATCTTTGGGATGATATGCACCATTGTGTTTACTTCCTTCTGAAACAAACCTATGATCAATATTTTGTGGAGTCCAAATACTTCATTCATGGTGAGGTTGATTGATTCCACCCCACCTTACTTTGAACCCAAGAATTCAAACCACATCCACCTTTGGACATTACATTTCCACCCAATGTTTGGGTAGGGGTATTCATTTTCGAGAGTCCAAAAGAAGTAATTCACCCCAACCCTCCTTTTACATCTGGTAGTGTACGAATCCATTGCCACTATTCTTCCCCACCTTGAAGAACCTCTAGGGTCCTATATCACTCCATATCACCCTCAGGATGATCCACTTAATCATTCCTCCATATTCAATCAACAACACATCCCCTTAGACATTATTGTTGGTAAACCACTGTGTCATCTAGCTAAGCATCAGTTCATTTTATTCGAATCCACTCTTTGGTATAGTGACACCATGTATGTGAACCCAAAAATTTAGTCCATTGATTCATATATGCAGTGCCAAATGAGATTGGTAATCCACCATTTCATTTCTCTTACCACATCCTTCATTCATTCTTCCCACAAGAAGACATCCATAAAATAAAAAAATGGAAAACCACATCATCAAAATGTGTTTAAATTCCATTGTTCTAAATAGACTTCACATGTCCATAGCATGCTATAACCATACATCAAAAACTCAGGGGTACTCATGCCCCTACATATCCTCATCATCCTCTAAAGGATCTCGTGCTAGTATGTCCAGATGCTTGAATCACTTATTTGAGCAACTGGAACACAATGGAACTCCATAAACTCATCTAGCTAGGGGAATCTTTACCACCTTTTCACACCAGATTAGTCCCCTCCATCGTCATATGCTAGGGGGAAATATCTCATGCTTGGGTGCATGTTGGCACTGTTGGACACCTTCTTTTTTGATTAACATAAATCTCTCAAACTAGACCCAAACGATCTAGGTATGGTCGATTACCCCTTCATTCCTTGGATAGTCTATCCTATCAGCCTCTCCGATGAGACATATACACATCATATATCATATATTCTTGATACCATATCTTCAAACATTTTACTCTATGTGATGCCACACTTACCACCCAGTCCCCATGTTTTTCTAGCTGGGTGGGGATGTTCCTAGATTTCCTCTAGTGGTTCATTCCTCTATTCCTTCCTTACCTACCTAAAAGTCAGAGGAACTAGGAACCATCCTTCCAAGAAGCATTAAGGCCATTTTTAGACAATTAAGGCCACCTACCTAAAAGTCACAGATCTAGATTTCCACAGTAGGTTTTTCCGCTACGAGCTACCAAGATCTAAGCCCTTCTCCTCCTCTCCAAATTATCCAATAGCGTAATGTGAAAATGAATTGGATTTGGGGGTAAGAAGCCCTTAATAGGAAAATCCTTATTTTTTACATTTCCCATTGCGATGAAACCATAGCTCAGTTTGACGAACTATCAATACCGTTGGAAATCTCTCACGAGCTCTATAATAGGTCTCTCTCTTTTTGGTAATTTGAAACTTCACAAGGAAGCCATTTTTTCCAAGAGGCATCATTTTGCCAACTAATTAAAGTTGAATTTCTTCATATGTGTTGCCTGTACTTTGGTACCACTTTACCTTTACATTTGTTGACTCACATGTCGATTTTCATCATGAGTAACCATTATTTACACATGTTTTTATGGTCCCCTTTGGGCCTCTCCTAAGTGGCAACATTATTGAGTCACCCCTATTCGGAGCATCTGAAATGAGTCACCTTGCATCCGTGGAGTCTGTTCAGAGTCCCATTGAGTCCTGTTACATTGTATCATCCATCTTTGCATCACATTCATCTCATTCTGCTCATTTTTGGCCTCCATCTATACTAATCTATCATTGCAAAGCCTCCTTCTGAGTAATTAACCATCCCTTCTAGAATCGAGTCAGTTGTTGCCAGGTCAACCATGCATACTATGCTCTAACAAGGGAAATTGTTAGTCCACCACTCATATTTTCCCTCCATCATCATTCTTGGTGTCAGTCTCTCAATCATATTACTACGATCCTCGTGTGTTCATTGAGGAATCCTCATTGCCTCAACTTTGGTGGGCCTTCTTATGTCAACTTCAACCCATTTATTCTAGAAGAGTGGTTTAGATGGAAAATTACCTTGGTTACAACCTCAGCTCATTATCACACGGTCGAGTGTTGGCATTTTGACATAGGCTTGGCACTATGGCACAGGTATTGTCCTTTATGGCAACTCACTCAGATGACAGTTCAGGCTCACAGGCTCTCAGAATAAAGAAAAAGGAGGTATACCCAGGTTCCTGTTGACCAAGCTGCGTATGCACGCAGATTCACAGACCAAAAGGCGCGTATGCATATACACACACTTTCATGTATAGAAAAGCGCGTATATTTTGGAAATCTTGCTTTTTGGTCCTTAGTATTTGGACATATGGTTTTGGACCATGGTATCTTGTTTGAAGTGTTGAACTTAGGTAATGGTTCTAAGTGGTTTTGGACCATGGTATTGAGTAAGGCCTAAGGCTATAAAAGAGGAAGGAGATCATTAGGCAAAGACACTCATGGATTGAATATCTTATGAAGAGCAAGATCTAGAATACTGGTCATTGGGTTATGCTACATAGCTGGATTTGAATCAAGGAGGAACTTGGGTGCTACAAGAAGGATAAGTTCTATTGATGGGTCAAGATCTTAAGGCTTGAAGAGAAGTATCTTTGTGTGAATTTGATCCATTATATTTGGTGCATGACTTGATCTATAAATCTGATGATTTAAATATAACTGATGTCTGAATAGTTGAAAAGGATAAATTATCTTTTATAGGTCTGTATGCAGGTTCAACATAGCAAAGGCGTCTATACATTCTGGTTCGGTAATTGAAAATGGCGTATACGCAGGTTTGCCTTAATATAACAACGTATGCACACAGGTTCTACATATTGAAGTAGCGCACGTCTCATAAAATATGTTTTAGCTACTTCTGTTTATTGCTGCAGTGTTCTGGGTTTAGGATTTGTTTCTGGTTACTATTACTATATTTTGGTTACAACATTCAGAGAAGTGATTGGTTAATTCAGTTTTGGCTGGTGCAAAGGAGATTGGTTGATGCAGATATATTTGATGTTTGATTGATGTTATTGATGGATTCAGTCTGAAAATTTATGAAACGTGGTCCTTGGAAGAAAAGAGAAGGTTGTAGCCTTTTGTAGGTCAACACCTACGTACTAGTACATCAGCTAGTACAAGAGCTAAGGGGTTTGTAGCTCCCTTCCAGAAGAAGCTGGAGAACGAGAGAAGGTTGTAGCCTTCTGCAGGTAGAAGCCTGCGTACTGGTATAAGGCTGCACAAGTATAGAAATATTGTAAAAAGATTTTTCTTATTAAAATAAGATAGAGACGAATTGCAGTAGGTGGTTTTCACCCACATTGGGTTTCCACCTTATATATTGTGTTCATGTGTGTGATTGCCTATATTTTTTACTGCACTTGATTACTGTTTTATGGTTTTGATACACAAATTAAGATCTGCTAACTAAATTAGAAGTCCGCAAGATATACGTGGTTTTCTCTAAACACAGTTGCGTATATACATAGGTTTAATTAACATAAATAACGTATATCAATTTGTTTATGGAAATAAAAATTGTTAAATTGCTAATACTGATTCACCCCCCCCCTCTCAGTATTATTTTGAACAATTGGGATCAGAGCAGGTCCTTCAGAAGAAGCTTGATCGCTTGAAGGAAGATCTATCATCATGAGCAACTACGAAAAATAGGCATCCATCAGGCCACCAATATTTGATGGGAGCAACTTAGTCTATTGGAAGGTAAGAACCACATCCTATCTTCAATCTCTTGGAACAGAGGTTTGGGATATCGTGGAAGGAGGATACACATTTCCAGTAGCAACTCCTACAGATACGGCAGGTAAAAAGCAATATGAAACAAATGCAAAGTCTGTTAATACTCTATTAGGGAGTCTATCAAAATCAGAATTCATCAAGGTTATGTAGCTCAAAACCACCAAAGAAATAAGGGACAAGATCATTCTAAGCTATGAAGGAGACGATCAGGTAAAACATGCAAAACTACAATCTCTCATAATTCAATACGAAAATCTCAAAATGCAAAATGATGAAAGTGTAGCTAATTATTTCCTACGTATAGATGAGATTGTTAATCACATGAAAAACTTGGGTGAAGAAATAAAATAAGTTGCTTTAGTTGAAAAGGTTCTAAGATCTTTGTCTTCTAAGTTTGAATCAAAGGTTTCTACCATAGAAGAAAAGTAGAATCTTTAGAGTATTACCATGTCACAGCTGCACGGAATTCTAACTACTTTCGAAACTAGAAAAGTGGGTCCATCAGACATGAGAGAAGCTGCATTCAAAGCTTCAAGAAAAGGAGAATACGATGAGTTAGGATATATGTCAGAAGGAGAGGAAGAATCAAGCTTTGTCAAGAACCTTCAACAGGGTTATGGAAGATTCAGAGGTAAGCTACCTTTCAAATGCTTTGCTTGTGGAAGAGTTGGTCACTATGCAGCCACATGTCCTCATAAAGATAAGCGTGATAAAGGTAAGGAACCAATTAAATGGAACAGAAAATAGAACTTAAGTAAGAAAAGCTATTATACACATGAAGACAACGATGGATTTTCAAATAGTGATGAAGATGAACATGGTAATGATTATAGACTTTTGATGGCTTTTGAAGATGATGATTTCTTGGATGCTATAGATGAAGATGGTCTCTATGAGAAAATTCAAAACTTAAAATTTGTTTAGAAGAAAAGAGTATGATTATAGATACTCTGACATTCCAACTGGTTGAAAGGGAAAAACACAATGAAAAGTTAGAATGTGAAATTGTGGGACTTAGAAAAGATATTGAGAAAACAAAAGCTCTTAATCTTAGATTTGCTAAAGGATCTGAAACTTTATATGAGATTATCAAAGTGCAGTGTTATCCTCTAATCAAGACAGGTCTTAGATATGCTGAAGAAACATCTCAAGCTCAGAAGCTATCCACCTCCAAAAGTTATCTTGATGCAGCAAGGAGAAGTGAACAAGGTGACAATCATCAGCAAAGGCATAAAGCAGATCACTAGGTAAATCAGGGTCACTCTACTTCAATAATGAACAGAAGCTACAACCAACCACAAGTAAATCATTCTCAATTTGCACCAAGAATGAATGTCAATTGAAACTACAATCACCTGGTCGGTAGATTTGATAATCACAGGAATTTATTTAATGGCCATTGTTTCTCATGTCATAACTTTGGACACAAAGCTGCTCAATGTGTTGCCTACAAGACCATCATGACTAGAGAAGCACGAAATCAAAGGAGTGTGACTGGGATCATGAAGAGGACCTACAATAAATTTTCTACTCTTGAAAATGAAATAGAATGCTCTATCTGTAACAACTTCAGTCATGAAGATTCTGAATGCAGAAGTAAGTTTCGGAAAACATCTCAAAAGGAGCAAGCTTCATTGGGTCCCAAAACATGGAGAAAGAAAGAACCACAACCAGAAATATGTGGTATAACCTTATATGCAGAAGGACAGGAAAACCAGTGGTACATCGATAGTGGATAAAGAAAAAATTCAGCCATATAGTGCCTTAGAAAAGGAAAGGAAGGTCTCATTTGGAAATGACACCCCTGCACTCATAAAAGATTAAAGGCTCTATTCTTTTGAAAGAAAAGGTCAAAGCTAGAAATGTTATGTATATTGATGGCTTAAAGCATAATCTATTGAGTGTTAGTCAAATGTGTGATCAAGGAAATGAGGTAGTATTTCGATCAAATGGATGTATTGTTCGTGAGCTTGATACAGGAGAAACAGTGATCAAAGGCATCAGAACTCCAAATAATTTATACATACTCAAGGGAGGACAACAACAATGCTATCTAAGCAAAAATGATGAACACTGGCTATGGCACAGAAGATTGGGGCATCTAAGCTTCCCTTAGATAAGGAAAGCATGCAAATATTAGGCTGTTCGCGATCTTCTTGACATCAAAATTTTAGACAATACCATATGCAAATCATGTCAGTTTGGTAAGCAAACCAGAACACATTTCCCTGAGAAGGAAGGGTCAGCTAGTAAGCCACTTGAACTTGTCCATACTGATTTATGTGGTCCATCAAGGGCAAATTCACCTCATGGGGAAGAATACTTTATATTGTTCATTGATGACTTTTCCAGGATGTGTTGGATAGGACTTCTGAACCATAAAGACGAAGCTTTCAAAAAGTTCATAGCTTTAAAATCCTTGGTTAAAAATGAATCAAATCACAGAACCGAATGCCTTAGGTATGATCGAGGAGGGGAATTTACCTCGAATGAGTTTTTCAACTTTTGTGAAGAACATGGAATAAGAAGGGAATTCTCTACTGCAAGGACTCCGCAGCAAAATGGAGTGGTGGAAAGGATGAACAAAACGGTTCAACAAATGGTTCGTGCTATGCTTGATGAGTTTGGAACTCATGCAACCTTCTAGGGTGAAGCTGCATTTGCTGCCATTACTGTTCTCAACAAAACAAATGTCTGGGTAAACATCACTCAAAATCCTCATGATCTTTGGTATGGTAAGACTCCTACTGTAAAATACTTCAAAGGCATTCTCCTTGGGTACTCTTCCCGAAGTAAAGGATATAAGTGTTACAATAAAAGACTTGGAATTTTTTTTGAAAGTATTGATGTGGTGGTTGATGAAGTAGGAAACAATCCAAAGCAGATAAAAACTGAATATTTTGAAGATGAAAAGGACTATCCTTCCACATCAAATCAGACTAATGTTGAAGAAGAAACTTATGAGGCACCATAAGAACAGATAAGGGTAGAAGAAAAGACTCCATACAGGTATGTCTGGAAGAACCACCCAGAGACTCAAATTTTTGGGCAGAAAGAGGCAGGTGTACAAACAAGAAGAACTATTACAGAAGCTTCAAGCTATCTAGCACTGCTCTCCTCCATCAAACCACGAAATATAAGTGAAGCATGTAAAGATGAATGTTGGGTGAAGGCCATGAATGAGGAACTTGAGCAGATTGAAAAGAATAACACTTGGGAATTGGTTCCTAGACCTAATGATAAGAATGTCATAGGGACCAAGTGGATATTCAAAAACAAACTGAATGAAAATGTAGATGTTATTAGAAACAAGGCTAGACTTGTTTGTAAAGGATATGCTCAACAAGAAGGTATAGACTTTGAAGAAACCTTTGCACCAATTTCCAGACTTGAAGCCATAAGAATGTTTCTTGCTCTATCTAGCTTTCAGAAGTTCAAAGTATATCAAATGGATGTAAAATTTGCCTTTCTAAATGGAGACTTAGAAGAAGAATAAGTGTATATTGAGCAACCAAATGGATTTATCCTTGGAAATGATCCAAAACTTGTATGCAGACTCAGAAATCATCTCTGTGGTCTTAAACAGGCTCCAAGGGCTTGGTATTATCATCTAGACAAATACCTCCATCAACAAGTTTTTTCAAAAGGATCAACAGACAATAATATATATATAAAAATTGACATTGATAAATTGCTAATACTTGTTGTGTATGTTGATGATATCATCTTTGGTAGCAATGAAGAATCCATGAGTCAAAAATTTTCTTTGGTGACGCAGAAAGAATTTGAAATGTTTCTGCTTGGTGAGCTCACATATTTTCTTGGTTTGCAAGTCCAACAAAACAAAGACGGTATCTTTCTATCACAAACCAAGTACCTCAAGCAGATCTTGAAGAAATATAGCATGGAAGATTTGAAACCAGTATGTACCCCTATGGTAACAGGGTGTACCCTCAGTGCAAATGATGAATCAATAGTAGTAAATCAGCCAACCTATAGATCCATGATTGGTAGTCAACTCTATCTGACAGGTACCCGACCAGACATCATGCATGCAGTTGGAATAGTTGGAAGATTTCAGGAAAATCCAAAAGAAACACACCTTCAGGCAGTTAAAAGGATTTTCAAATATCTTCAAGGAACACAAAACTATGGCTTATGGTATCCTAGAGATACACATCTCACACTTATGCATTTACAGACGTAGATTGGGTAGGAAGCGTGGATGACAGAAAAATCACTAGTGGTGGTGCATTCTTTATGGGTTCCATATTAGTATCTTGGTTTAGCAAGAAACAAAGTTCAATTGCATTATCTACAGCTGAAGTAGAATATGTGGCAACTGCATCTTGCTACACACAACTCCTTTGGATGATGCAAACATTGCAAGACATTCAAATCACTTGTACTCCACCTATCTCCATTTTATGTGATAATACAAGTGTAATCAGTATTTCGAAGAATCTAGTCATGCATTCAAAGACCAAGCACATACCTATCAAATATCATTTTCTCTGGGAACAAGTACTTGAACAAAAGGTCAAATTGGAGTATGTTCCCTCCAAGGAACAGGTTGTTAATATATTCATGAAACCATTGCCCAGGGAGACATTTGAATACCTCAGATAGAAGTTGGGAGTAGTTGATGCATCATATTGCTGTTGACACTTATCTATTTTAGAGAAAAGGGTTGTACGCGAGTTTCATGAAGAGCATTTGCGTACATACGCCTGTTTCTGTGGATATAGTCGCGTATATGTTGGTTTGAAGAAAAACAGTGGGCCAGACTCAGGATGAAAAGAGTTTGATATGGGTCTGACAAAGACCATCTGGCATAGGTTCAGGGGGAGCATATAATTCTAATAATGGATTGTTGGCATTATCTTAGAAGATCTTGGTACAAATTCATAGTTGCTTTTGATTCAGGTGGAACAGGTGCAGAGGGAGATCATGGTTGATGGTCTGGATGGTGATTGACAGATGTTGCTAATGATAGTTGCTGATGATTATCATAGTCCTGTCTTAGATATTTGGTCTCTATGTCATGTATTTATTTTATTATCAAGGTCATGTAATGACCTATTTTGGTTCCCCACTATGCTTGGGATGGATGATGTAATATTCTTGTTTTATCATGTATAAATTTTTGGTTTATCCCCACGTGGTTAGGTGGATGAGTTGATTTTGGTATATCCTCACTTGGTTGGGAGATGGATGTATGTATGAGCCTTTGGTGATAGGAAGGTCATTTATGATGTATAGAGTCATGTTCTTTCTTGTAGAACATCTTTTTGTAGACCTTGCCTACAGTCAGGGGGAGCATGGATAGCACAGCAGAGCAAAGATTTCAACATGTACTCAAGGGGAGCATAACCCTTTGCCCTTGATGACAAAGGGGGAGAGTGACTTGGGGTTGCCATCGAGTCCAAAGGGGGAGATTGTTGGCATTATGACACAGGCTTGGCACTATGGCACAAGTATTATCCTTGATGGAAACTCACTCGGCAAATCACTCAGACGACAGTTCAGGCTCACAGGCTCTCAGAATAAAGAAACAGGAGGTATAGGTAGGTTCCTGTTGATCGAGTAGTGTATACACGTAGATTCATAGACAAAAAGGCGCGTATGCATATACACGCACTTTCATGCATAGAAAAGTGCGTACAGTTTGGAAAACTTGTTTTTTGGTCCTTGGTATTTGGACCTATGGTTTTGGACCATGGTATCTCATCTGAAGTTTTGAACCCAGGTATTGGTTCTAAGTGGTTTTGGACCATGGTATTGAGTAAGGCCTAAGACTATAAAAGAGGAAGGAGATCATTAGGCAAAAGCACTCAAGGATTGAATATCTTATGAAGAGCAAGATCTAGAATACTGGTCATTGGGTTATGCTGAATAGTTGGATTTGAATCAAGGAGGAACTTGAGTGCTAGAAGAAGGATAAGCTCTATTGATGGGTCAAGATCTTAAGGCTTGAAGAGAAGTATCTTTGTGTGAATTTGATCTGTTATATTTGGCACATGACTTGATCTATAAAGCTGATGATCTGAATATAACTGATGTCTGAATAGTTGAAAAGGGTAAATTATCTTTTATAGAACTGTACGCAGGTTCAGCATAGCAAACGCGTGTATACATGCTTGTTTGGTAATTGAAAACGGCGTATACGCAGGTTTTCCTTAATATAACAGTGTATGCATGCAAGTACTACATATTGAAGTAGTGTACGTCTCATAAAATATGTTTTAGCTACTTCTGTTTATTGCTGTAGTGTTCTGGGTTTAGGATTGGTTTTTGGTTACTGTCACTGGATTCTGGTTACAACATTGAGAGAAGTGATTGGTTGATTCAGTTTTGGTTGGTGCAAAGGATATTGGTTGATGCAGATATATTTGATGTTTGATTGATGTTATTGATGGATCCAGTCTGAAAATTATGAAACGTGGTCCCTGAAGAAAAGAGAAGGTTGTAGCCTTTTGTAGGTCAGCACCTACGTACTAGTACATCAACTAGTACAAGAGCTAAGGGGGTTGTAGCTCCCTTCCAAGAGAAGCTGGAGAATGAGAGAAGGTTGTAGCCTTCTACAGGTAGAAGCCTTCGTACTGGTATAATACTGCACCAATATAGAAATATTGTAAAAATAAGTTTCTTATTAAAAGAAGATAGAGATGAATTGCAGCAGGTGGTTTTCATCCACATTGGGTTTCCACCTTATATCTTGTGTTCATGTGTGTGATTTCCTGTACTGTTTACTACACTTGATTACTGCTTTATGGTTTTAATACACAGACTAAGATCAACTAACTAAATTAGAAGTCTCCAAGATATACGCGGTTTTCTCTAAACACAGTTGCGTATATATGCAGGTTTAATTAATAGAAGTAGCATATATCAATTTGTTTATGGAAATAAAAAATTGTTAAATTGCTAACATTGATTCACCCCCCCCCCCTCTCAGTATTATTTCCAACATTGAGAATTGTACACTTGATGGTCTAGTGATATATTATATTGTACCAACATTTCTTGGGTGTGTGTGAGATGTTTTAGACCTCATGATGAGGTGGCCCTTTAGGTATCTGCCCAAACACTTGGATGTCAACAACTCATGATCCAACCTCAACCGCAGTTCCATATATTTGACTGGCTTGGTTTCCACATATCACAATTCTCACAACATGTTTTATCTCCTTTAGATGATCTATTCAAATCTTCAAAGCCCTTTCCTATTCAACAAGGCTTCTTTGGTTGTGATCCCCCACTCACCATGTCATCTTGAGGGGAATTATCTACCATGTACTTAGATCAATAGCTTTTATTATATTCATTCTTGGCCTATGTTTTTCCAGGCACATTATATATATGGGACTCATTGTATCATGTATCATATACTTTGTTCCTCAGACCCACATTGCTGGGAGCACCATTATTATTTGCACTAAATTATTTCGGCGGGCAGCTTCATTTGAGATTATGTACTCCAAACTAAAAAGAGACTTATATTAGATTAATAGGTCTTGCCCACTCCATTATCAGTCCTTCCTTCCTCACTTCAACTCTCTCTCTCTCTCTCTCTCTCTCTCTCTCTCTCTCTCTGACTTCCCTTTGGTGTATCATGAAAGTGGAACCTACAATGTATTTTAGTCATATGATTTTCTTCTGACACTCTTACATTGGGGAGCAATCTGTTATCACCCAAAAATGATACCTAGCTATTTCTTCCTAAGTTTATTGAAATACACCATGTAGGATTAATTTACCATAGTAATTTCACTTTCACAATGAGAAATAATTTAGTAAACCATT
Organism: Pinus taeda; assembly: GCA_000404065.3. Lineage (NCBI taxonomy): Eukaryota > Viridiplantae > Streptophyta > Pinopsida > Pinales > Pinaceae > Pinus > Pinus taeda. The sequence continues at coordinate 63,966 of APFE030910906.1, read as the reverse complement.
TTTCCTAAATTATTTCTCATTAAAGTTCAAAAACCCCATGAGAATAATTGAATAAATCATTATTTATTTAATTTTCTCTAGAAATATTTTTTAAATCATTATTTGATAATTATTTCTGGTCACTTTTGACTTAATCACCTTGGAATAATTAAATAAATCATTATTTGTTTATTATTCCTTATTTTTATTTTTGGAATTATTGTGTTGGGCCTCAAAATAGTCCTTATTTTCACTCCATTATTCACCAATACCTTCACATTACTTCCATATTACCTTCATGTCGCCTCCATTCCACCTCCACATCATTACATTTACCTCATCATTGGGTTATAACTATGATTTTCCAAAGTTTATTAATTCTTAACATTTTAAAGTGGATTTATGGTTAAACTTTAGAAAATAATATGCTTATACTTATACCTAACAATCAGAATGAGTTTGTCGACATGTGTAGGTACAAAGGAAGCTTCCAAGGCATCTTTATGTGGCACTCTCTGTTCAAATTCGAATTTGAGAAGATCATGGACCTCATGGAAAAGATCATGAACTTCATGGAGGAGATCATGGAGGACAGGGTTATGTGTCACCATTGGTTGAGAAATATGTGGGTCAAAGGAGGGAATAGTGGGTGTACATTTATGAGTTTCTTATCTTAGTTTTTGTATAAATAGGAGTACCTCCTCCATTCCAAAGGGAGGACTCTTGGAGCATGTATCCAACTTATGATGGAATAGAATAAAGCTTCATTTTACATAAATTTTCTTTCTATAGTTTTAGATATATATTGTCTTAATGTGGAATATGGAATAATTTGTCACTTTGTTCTTAAGAGAATTAAGCTCACTCTAAAAGGATTAAAGAAACATTTTATTTCATAATAGATCATATTTCATTTAATTGCTTAGATTTTTGAGGGCTTGTTTGTGATTAATGAATGAGTTTTAAATTAAAATCTTATAAGCATATGAGGGGACAACCAAGGGTCTAAATTAGGCTCTCTCTCTATTTGATTTGCATGATAGTTGAAATTCATTCTTTTTCTTTTAAGTTTCAAGTTATTTCATTTCTTATGCTTATGAATGAATCTTCGTTTAGTTTCGATCAGTTTATGAGGGGACAATCAAGGGACTAAGTTAGTCTCTCTCTCTATTTGAATCTGGACAACAATTAAATTCATTATCTTGTCTTTATTTCAAGTTTCTAGTTTTATGTAATCAATGATTTCTTTTCAATCTATAATACTATAGGGAAGGACAACCAGGCCCTCCTCAATTAGGAGCCTCTTCCATTGCATATTATATTGAATAAAAAATCATTTAGTTAGACATAGAGTTAGTTGCTTACTCCTGCATATATTTTGCTCGCATCATCACAAGCTTATGAGTTTCCCTGGTTGATAATTTAATGAAAGCAATTTAAGTAATTAAATTGCCCAACAAATTGTTAAACCATTATTTTAATAATTATTTCAAATTCACACCTTTCTTAATTCTCACAAAGTGATTAAAAATCATTTTTATTTTTTAATTACTTCAACCACTTTCTAAATAAAGATATTTGACTATTTTGAATATATTTTCCCTCTCCAAAAAATATAATAAAGTATTCACATCAACTAGATTTTGATTTAGTTAATAATATTTTATTATTTTCTAATTCCTAATTTGGCTCAATACTTTGTTATAAATAGAGGGTTTTCCAATTCATTCTTCAACTTGATCATTCTCATTGTCACCACTATTGCATTATTCCCTTTGAGCTCCCACTTGACTTCAAGTTATTGTTGTTTGTCTTCTGCCCATTGCAAGTTGAGAGAGAGAAAAAAATCGTTGAAGCACAAGAACATCAAAATGACCCATCCCATGGAGGGGATCTATAGATCCAATTGATCTGAATTTAAATAGGATTGCAAAAACTTACAGATATAATCTTAAACACAAAGATGCAACAAAAAATAATACATTTCATTAATAGAAAAAATGAATTATGCTTACAAACATAATGGAAATAAGACAGCTCTGGAGATAGTAGCTTATCTTTGAGGAGAGATGTGGTAGCTACATGCCTTTGAACTATGTTACAATGAGGCTCAAGGCCAATTTATTATTGGAAAACATGAGAAAACCCTAAACAACCAAAACCCTAACCCCAGGAGATGTAACACCAAGAGTTTGTGGGCCCCATTGGGGTTAGTTGGGCAACCAAATTCCCAGAGTCATAACTTGGTTATATTATCTCCATTTGGTGTATATGATACCCTGTTGGAAAGGCCTCTTTGAGTACTACTGGTTTCACCATAGATCGCTTCCTATTGCTACAGGCCTGCTGCAGACTCCAAAAACATGTAGTTTAGGGGGTCAAACTTGCTCCGGAAATTCAAGACTCGAAAAATTGCTAAAAATAGTAAATGCTAAAATGAATAAGGAAACAAAGGAAATTGACTGGGGGGTCTAGGTGGAATAGGCAAGTGGCCACCAATATCCACCTAGATAATTCCTTCCATATTAGGAAGAAATGGTCCCCATTGTGTGCAGAGCCTCCATGAGGTAAGAAAATTTATGTTGGACCGGGTCCTTGGTGAACCACTTGTCCTGGTGAAGGATTTGGCCTGCTTTGACAACTCGATATAGATGTATCCTATGTTGACAAATTTTCTTGATATGTGTGTCCATGATCTGATCAGTTGTGGCATGTTCCATGTAGTCTGAGTTGAGCTTTGTTGGTGTGAGTTGTTCTACAATGTCAAATGTGTCCAACAATGGTGGAAAGCATGGCCGAAGGTGATCTACATTGAACATTGGGTGCAGACCAAGGTATGGTGGGATGTTGAGCTCAAAGGAATTGTCACCAACAATGTTGGTGATGGTGTCTGGCCCATATCAAAGCGGGTGAAGCTTGTAGTGGGGTACAAAAAGGCACTCCTTCTGCAACTGTAGCCAAACTTTGTCACCCACCTGGAACTTATGCGACACTTGATGCTCATCATGGCACTGCTTGTACCTAGCATTGGCTCTATTCAATATATCATGGACTTGCTCACAGATGTATTGAATGTTCTCAATGAAGTTGTTAGCCCTTTCATCTTCGAATTGAACATGAGCCGAATCTACCTGAGTGGTTGCATATGGTATGGCCACATCAAGGAGGCATAATGGATGAAATCCCAACCCTATCTGAAAGGGCTTGTGGCCTGTTGAGATGTGGAGAGGTATGTTGTAGTTGTGTTGGACATAGGGGATACTTTCATCCCACGTGCGTGGATGCTTCAAGTTGTACATGCATAGAGTGTGTGTGATCAACCTATTGATAACCTCTATTTGGCCATCAGTTTAGGGATGGAAAGTCATGGACTTAGTAAGTTTTGTATGTAGCATTGACTAGAGACTTGAAAAAAATGCACTTAGGAATCTGTTGTCTCGATCTGAGATAATGAATTGTGGGATCCCAAAGTGTACCCACACTTGCTCAAAGAAAAGCTTAGCAATTGCCTCTGCTATGATATGCTTCTTGTAGGTTGCCATTATGACCATCTTAGATAATTTGTCAACGACCATGAAAACACAATCGTTTCTATGCTTATTAGAAGGAATGCCCAACAAGTAATCTATGGAAATAGATTTCCAATGTCATCTAGGAGTAGGTAGAGGAATATACATGCCTTGCTTCTTGATGGTTGGTTTGAAAATGGTGTATGTGGTGCAAGATCTAATGTACTTCCCAACATCTTGACGAAGTTTCGGCCAATAAAAATACTTCTGCAATACCACCATTGTTCTCTCTACTATGAAATATCCAAGAGCCCGACTGTAGTGTGCCTCCCAAATCATCTTGGCATGCTCACTTGAAGGAACACAAATGTGTCCTAGGTGGCATAATAGTGCATCCTGAAGGTGAAAAATTGGAACTTGCTTCCCTTCCAGCAATGTTTGGTATATGTTTCCAAATTCTGGATCACTCTTGTAAAGATGCGTCCACCCCGATGTCTCGTGCCCATAGGAGTCGAGCACAGTGATCAGCGCCATGACTGGTGGTCAGCTGAGGCAATCAACAACATTATTGGTGCTTCCCTTCTTATACTTAATGTTCAAATGGAATTGTTGTAGATAGGTGGACCATTTCTAATGGCGATAATTTTGCAACTTCCCTTGTGTCTGTATGAATTGTAGAGGTTGATGGTCAGTGTGGATGACTTCTTCCTTCCCCAGAATGTAATACTTCCATTGACAGCAGACCTACACAATGGAATACATTTATTTTTCATAAGTGGGGTAATTTCAAACTATGTTTGAAAGTGTCTCATTGTGGTAAGCCACTAGATGCCCATGCTAAGTAAGAACTGCACCAATAGCATAGTTGGAGGCATTTGTCTCAATCTGAAATGGTTGTTGCAAGTATGGTAATTAGAGCACTGGTGCAAAACAGAGGTGATTCTTCAACTCAGAGAACACTTGTTGTTGGGTTTCTAACCAAAAAAACTTTGCTTTTGCTTCGCCCTTGGTGACTTGACTTAAAGGCCAAGTGATATGAGAGAACCCCAACATGAACCTACTGTAGAAATTAGTAAGACCCAAAATGCTACAATGCTATGTTAGAGTGGTTGGGGCTGGCCAATCCCGAATGACTTGTATATTGGATGGGTCCACATGTACACCCTTCTTAATAATGATGTACCCCAAATATTTAACTTGGGTCATGCAAAAGGCGTGTTTCTCCAAGTTAGCACACATCTTATGTTGTCTCAAGGTTTGAAGAACCTGTCGAACATGGTGAAGGTTCTCTTGCCAACTCTAGCTGAAGATCAAGATCTCATTTAAATACACCACCATCAATGCATTGGTGAAGGGTCGTAAGATGTATTCCATCAGTCTCATGAAGGTTGCAAAGGTGTTTATCAATCCGAAAGGCATGACCAACCATTCGAAAAGGCCCTCCTTGTATTTGAAGGCAATCTTCCACACATCGGAGGGTTCAATAGGCATCTGGTGATAACCTAACTTCAAGTAAATGTTACTGAAATATTTGGCCCCCTTGAGCTGGTCTAGAAGGTCATCAATTCGTGAGATTGGGTACCTATTATGGAATGTGATCTTTTTCAGCGCCTGATAACCAATATAGAGTCTCGAGGTCCTATCCTTCTTCCGTACCAATATAATTGGGCTCCCACAAGGTGATGAGCTTGGCTTGATGTTCCCTTTCCACAATAGTTCTTGAATCTACCTCTTGATCTCATCGTTCTACAGAATAGAGCATCAATAGATCGTTCCATTAGGCAACAATGCGCTCGGGGCATAGGGGCTTCACTAAGTGAGCAATACCATACCATGTGGGTTCATATTGGGGGATATATATTGAGGAAAAAATGGCACAATATATTGGGGGATATATAAGGGGTAAAGGGTTTTTATATTGGTAGGTATAAAAATGGACCTCAAAGTTAATGAAAAAATATAAAGGGGTATAAAAAAATGTTAATGAAAAAATGGATACCTACAATATCTAGTGTAAGTAGGGTTTTTTAAATTGGGAAGGTGTATTGGGTTTGTATTGGTAGGGGGTTAAATAATGAGATTTTTAGGAGTATTTTCCAATATGTAGTCAAATAAGGGTATTGTTTAATATGCCACGAATGCACATGATAGGTCAAACTTTCACTGAGTGAAGCCCCCGTGGTCCAGGGTCAGATCGATGGAGTGCTTGACCTAAAAGTGTAGAGGTACCCTTGTGGGTGAGGCTAAAATATTCCCGTACTCCTCCACAACCTTTTCCATATGATGCTGCATTGTAGAGGAGCCCTGCTTGGAAACTGTGGCCATAACCTTCTTCTTGCCCTGGGGGTGAATCATAAGGAAAATAAATTTCCTGGTCTGGGAAATAATCTTATTGCATTTCTTTGTAGTGATCAAAGAGATGACGACAGGCAGGGCTACCTCTAGGATCTTGTACAACTTATTAGCCAAAGTAATAATCACAAAGTGAGGTTTGTACTCATATAGAGCATGTCACTTCCACAAGTATGGTTGTCCTAAAAAAATAAAAAACTTCAAGAGGAGCAACATCACATAGTACCTCATCGGTGAAGGGCTTGATGTTGTAGGGAAAGTGACACTCCTGGCCGATGCGAAGATCTCATCCTTCATGAAGCCACTCAATGGTTTATGGTTGTGGATGTGATGTAGTATTTAGGCCCAGCCGCTTCATGACCTCTGCTAAAATGAGGTTCTTTTGTCTCCCATTGTCAACAATTAATTGCAGCAGAGAATCCTCTGGATCTTCAATATCAATCTTTTGGATCATGGTGGTGGCCACAACAGCATTGGGATATGCATCAATGATCTACTTCCCTTTGTCAGTTCCCTTATCAGGTTCTGATTCAAAGTCGGACCCTGCATATGATTTAAAATCCTTCAGCTCAACCACCAGTTATTGCTTGGCCTGACACTCACTTGTATTGTGAGTGGAGCTCTTATGGAACTCAAACCATTTTCCAGTGTCCTTCATCATCTTCGTGGTGTTGTTCTTTGCTTGTGGCTTCAACGGGTTGTCTTAGGTAGACCTGTCTTAGTTTGGTCCTTTGTTCTGTGGTTTGAAGGCACCTTTCCTTGCTTTGGATTTGCAGATCCAAAGTCCCGCTTCTTTTGTTCAAACTTTTGCTCAATCTTGACAGTGTACCAATATGCCGTACCGAGTGAGGAAATGTCCAGGAACTCCATCTTGTCATGGATGTACTTGTGTAGACAATCGTGGTAATTGAGCACCAAATTCTACTCAGTATCCTTGATACCCAACTTTGTGCAAAGGGTATGGAAAATATTTCTAAACTCTAGCACATCTTGGTCCCTTCCTTGCCATAGAGTGGCCCACTTTATGTATTTGTCTTCATAGCTCTTGACAGGGTAATATTGGCCCTTGATGGTATCTCAAAAAGAATTCCAAGTGTGTGTGGCTGAAAATAACAAGAGTTTGCTCTCATCCTTTGTTCAAAATAGGTTTCCCACCAGTGCTTGATGTGTGGGGCAGCTTTGAGAAGTGAAAAAGTAATCTTTTCCCGATTGGAAAAGTCATGAACTAAAAAATATCCTTCCAATATATTTAACCATTTATCTATGATGTCTGCATCTACCATGCCTTCGAATATGGGAATATTGAAGTTAACTTGTACCTTAAAAAGAGTGGCACCTCTAGAGTGGATGTTGGATGAAGATGCATCGCCTATAGGTAGATGTTGAAGGATCTGGGCAAAATTATCCATCATCATGTCCCTCTATCGCTTGCGGGCTTCTTTGAGCAACATTTTGAAAGGATCTCCCGCCCCCTCATCTTTCTTTTCTTTTGCCATGGGAGGTTGTTGAGTTTTGCGAGGTTTATCTTGTAATGGCTCAACTAGATCAAGCCATAGCTCCTTATACCCTGATCTTGATGGGGACATACAAAGAAAAACAAAGAAAGAGCTTACAACTTTGATACCACTAATTCAAACTTAAACAAAAGCACAACAACTTACAAATATAATATTAAACACAGAGATGCAACAGAAAAACACATCATTTCATTAGTAGAAAGATATTGAACTATGCTTACAAACATAATGGAAATAAGATAGCTTGGGCGATGGTAATGTATCTCTGAGAAGAGATTTGACAGCTACATGCCTCTGAACTATGTTACAATGAGGCTCAAGGGCCTATTTATGATTGGAAAACATGAGAAAATCCTAAACAATCAAAACCCTAACCCCAGGAGATGTAACACCAAGAGTTTGTGGGTCCTACTAGGGTTATTTAGGTAGCCAACTTCCCAGGGTCGTAACTTGGTCATATTATCTTTGTTTGGCACATATTATACCTTGTTGGAAAGTTCCCTGTCACACGGAATGAGTTGAGGTTGCAGACAAGATCGACCTTCCTAGTATCTAAAGATATCTAGTGACAAGAAAGCCAATCAAAAACTATATTTCTCTAAATATGCAATAAAAAACAAAGGAAAACAAGTGTTTTAGGCCTACCTTGGGTCCAATGCAAGTTTGTGGAAGCCTCGCTCCCTCACTCCAAATGGGCTTCCTTGAAGTAAGTCTGCAAACACAAACAAGCAAACAAATTAAATAGCACCTAAAAGACCAATATCATAAAGCATATTAATCATAATGATCAAGGAGATTATGAAACAAACCACATAAGACAATTTGTTGAGAAAAATGAATCTAATTGTATTAATTCAAATCAAAGAAGAACTTTACAACCTGTGCCTTGATGCTGTACAAGCTCCACCGAGGGTCCGACAAGAAGTCTCCTCTACATTGACAAGTTTCACTCACTTCCCAATGAAACCAAAAGGTATGTGATCTCTCCTCTCAAGCTTAACTGGAAGTCCCAATTCCATTAGCATTTACCCTCAAAAATGTTCAGCTTCTAACCTCTCCAGCAACTGACCCAATGCCTTAATTTATAGTGCAATGGAGGGAAGTTACTAGGTCCTCCTTCAAAAGGATAAAGCCCTCCTTCAAAGGGATAGCTCCTCTTATCAAGGGATTAGCTCCTTCTCTTTTGGGATGCATGAACCACCTTGGAGCGAACAATCCACGTCAAAATTCCTTCTAGAATCATCTAGAATTAACCCAAAGTGAGTTTTTTAGAATAAACTTGCGCCTTTTTGACTTTCACAGGGGTACGCACCCACCCCTTTACAGACAGAACGTGCAGATACACAGGTAACATGAACAAAGGGTGCGGGCCTGCAGGTAAAAGTGAAAGAAAGTGCAGAACTAGAGCTTTATTGATTTTTAATGTCTTTCTCTCATTTTCAAAGCTTGACAAGAAGAGCTGAGGTCTGAGACTTGCTTAGGAGGACAGTATAAGTGATGATAGACCCATACTGACTGCAAATAGTCATGGTGACGATATTTTTGTGTAACACTTGGAAACTACATGTTCCAAGTAATGAATATGAGATTGAAATAAACTGCACTTGTTGAGCTTGAAATACAACTAATGCTCTCTCAACAATGTTAATCACAATACCACTGCCAAGTGCTCTGGATTATCCTCCTCATTCTTTGAATATATCAATATATCATCAACAAAGACTATCATAACCTATCTAGGTAAGGGCGCAACACACTATTCATTAAACACATAAGGGTGGTTAGAGCATTGGTAAGACAAAACGGAACCACCTCAAACTCATAGCGCCCATACCTTGTACAAAATGCAATCTTATAAATGTCTTCTTCTTTGATGCACACTTGTTGATATCCTGATCTCAGATCAATCTTTGAAAATACTGCTGCTTCCTTTAACTGATCAAACAAATCATCAATTTGAGGTAGTGGGTACTTGTTCTCGATGGTCACCTTGTCCAACTATTTTTAATCAATGCACAATATGAGAGTACCATCCTTATTCTTTACAAACAACACTCGTGTACCCCAAGGCGACACACTTGGCCTTATGTATCCCTTATCAAGCATCTCTTTAAGTTGTAACTTCAATTCCACCAACTTCAAAGTGCTCATCCTGTATAGTGCCTTAGATGTTGATGTTGCTATTGACATCAACACAATATAGAAATCCACCTCTCTACGAGGAGGCAACTCTGGAATCTCTACAGGAAATGCATCTTGAAACAATTGCAACACTGGATACTTCCTCAGGACTTCATCATTCTTCCCTTTGTCACTGGAAATATGAACTGCAAACAATACACACCCTTTCTTGTAGTTGTTCTTGCATAACTGTAACAATTCTCACTGATGTAGGCTTCTTCTTTCCCTGCAAAATTATATTTTCTCCATCATCATCCAGACACTTAATGGCCTTCTCATAGAAATCTACCTTGATCGTGTGAGTAACAACCAATCCGTGCCTAAGAGCATGCTATATGAACCCAAAGGAAGCACATTAAGGTGTGTTGTTGTAAACATGCCATTAAAATCAAATGCACAAGATCTCACCCAATGATGAACTTTTCTCTTGGTCATTGTATCCAACTGCAATAGCCAAGATTTTGCATTCACTTCTTTATTCAAATGACGTTGATCTAGGATTAATATAGCTATAATTAGATCCAGGATCAATCAAAATTCAAACAACTTGATCACAAACCTTACCTTCCATCTCAATAATAGATGGTTGATGGTTTGCCTACATGTTATCAAGTGTTGCATAGATTTAGTGATGATCTGACTGACATCCCCAGCTGTTTGCGCCTCCTATGCACTATAGATTCTTGGCTTGCCACCCTGGTATAGTGGACAATGCTTCGTACAATGTTCTTTACCACAAATCTAATACTTCAATAGTTCCCTAACATTGCCTTTATTCTGTTGCTCTCTAGGCTGAGACCCAAGTCCTTTCTCAATTGCATTAAACTTCTTATTAGGGGTTGCATTTTCCTCATCACTTGCATCCTGATATCTTCCTCGCTTATTAGTCCATTTTCCTTTAGTCTTCTCATTACCTTTCCAGTCACGCTTGAACTCAAGCTTATGGCACACATCTCAACAACTTTAGAAATATGGTTGTGTACTCTTCATCTGTCATGGCACATATCTTGAGTTCATAAAACTCCTTGGCCTTTCCAACTTTATATCTCTCAAAAAGGTACTTCTTCCTAAAAAGTCTTTCAAACTCACCCTAAGTCAACTTATATTCTCTTATGCCTATGATATTCTTAATATATTCCCACTATATATCTTCTTTTTCTTTGAGACTAAAGGTAGCTATCTTATCTTTCATGTTCTCTAAGTAATCATGCAATTTGAAATTTTTCCTCATCCCAAGAAACCATGCTTCCGCATCTTTTTATTTCTTAATTTCCCCATCAAAAGTAGGAGGCTTGGCTTTCTTGAATTCTTCTGGAAAATAATCACTCATCCTATGATGTTGGTGGTGATGGCGATGATGTCTCCTAGAAGAAGAGTTAGGATAAATCCACACATACCAGTCCTCTCGTCAGGTGTATCCAAGAGTCTACCACTCTTTATTGTATCATAACTGTCCATCCTATACCTTCTTTGAGACCCACTTCCATTCACCCCATTAGTCTTCTCCTCCTGCCTATCTCCATGATTGGTCCCCAATTGTCCTTACTTCAGTAAGTCTGAAAGGCTATGAAGAATCACTGCATTGACTTCAGCTTGCTTTTCTTGAGCCTTTGCAAGTCTTTCCTATGCCTCAATCTGTTGAAAATAGCAACAAGAAAGGCTAAAAATATAAATGCTAAAAATAACATTGTTATAGATAACATTTCAGGATATATTCCAAATTTAATTTGTCCTTGAATTCAAATTGAGAATTCAAATTCAAATTTAGTCTCACCAGCTGTTTGAAAAAATAATTAATTAATTCATCTTGAGTTAATTATGGAAGAAAAGAAATTCAAAATGAAGTACTTTGTTTCTGAAAGACATCAACATTAATCCCTTGATTGAGGAGTTATCCCTTAATTAAGGAGTAAGGATGAGTTGTAATTAGTTAGCTCATTTATGAGTTAAGTCCAGTTAAATTAGTTCCAAACAGTTGGAGGAACTAATTATGAGTTCAGTCAGTTAATGCATGCATGCATGCAACTAGTGTTCTCCAGATAATTGAATATTCTCTCATAAATAACTCATGCATGTCAGTTCAGACAAAGACCCAGTTGAGATTAAAGACAGGGATAATGTACTATCAGTTGCTAGAATATTCCCATGAGAATATCTCTTACATGCAGAAGGAATTCATTCCTTGAGGATTGTGTAGTTACTATAGAAGTCAAAGCAGTGTGTGAGGTGAGAATGACATAGGTTACAGCTGGAGGACCCAGGAGAAAATGCACAAGGAAATAGAAGGCTTGGAGGACAGAGGAGAAGGTATATGTGTTGTCTATTCTGTCTATGAGCAGCAATGAGGGATTGTACTGAGAGCTAAAGCTTTGTGTAATCCTGAGATATTTCCACTTGTATGATGATACAAATAGCGGGGTTTTTAGCTGAGGCTTTCCCTAGAGTATTCTTCTATGTTTCATGTGTGATTGAATCTTCTTCTTTGTTATATGTGTTCTATTTCATCTTGCTCAAAATCGATTAAGCTTCTGCAAGTTTGATTGTAGAAGTAGATTAAGTATTTTTCTTTAGTACATTGCATAATCAGTTTAATCTACACTTAGAATTTCTACATGGTATCAGATAAAAGGTGATCAAAGCAGAGAACAATATATAAAGAAGTTCGAAGTTCGAAGTTTGAAGTTCTTGATTGTAGGTACAAAATCGATTTCTTATCACATCTCAAAGTTCACCAATGGCGTTCAATGGCTTGAGACTCGAGTATGCCCTGGATGGTAGCTCGAATTACATAGCATGGAAGCAGTATTAGAAGGCAATGATTTGAAGGACTTCATTGATCAAGAAGTCGCCAAGCCAGCAACAGTTAATGCCCAAGAATTGGCGAAATGGAAGAAATGTGTGGTGAGAGTGAGGAGGATTCTTTTGGAGGGGGTTCAAGACCATATTGTCTCGAGTCTCCATGGGAAGGAGACTCCGTTTTCAATGTGGAAGACATTGAAGGACCTATATCAAAATAACAACGACCAGAGGAAGCTGGCGCTGAAGGACAAGCTTCAGAAAATCAAGTGTGAAAAGGGCGACACGATCTCTATATATCTGAACAAGCTCACCACCTGCAAAGATGAGCTTGGAAGTGTAGGAATCACAACAACTAATGATGATATGGCGATTCTTGCTCCCCTCAGTCTTCCTAAGAGTTGGCATAACTACCAGGACTCGGTGAATGGAAGAGAGAAACTGCCAGATTGGGAACAAATGTGGTCGGATATGATGCAGGAGGAGCACCGGAGATGGTTCTTCATCTAAGCATGATGATGAGGAAAATCTAGCCTTAGCAAGTAAGGCACGGAAAGGGAAAGGGTAGGCTTCCCATTCCAAATCGAGTTCTTCCCATGGTGGGAAGAAGATTGAAAAATCTAAAGTGAGATGCTTTAATTGTCATGAGGTGGGCCATTATGCAACTAATTGTCCATTGAAGAAATCCAAGAAGGGATCCTCGAAAGGATCAGATGGTGAGGCACTGGCCTTATAGTTCCAATTGGATTTTACCCTCATTGCATGCATGGTTTCATCGATGGTGGGTTATGTTTGGTACCTCGACAGTGGAGCCTCATTCCACATGATCGACGATAAGAGTTTACTCAGTACCTTCGAGGAGAAATACCTCCAGATGCGCATAGAGATGGGTGATGATGGAAAGTACCATGTTTCAGGTGAAGGTTTTTAGAGGGAGCATGGAGCTCCTCTCACCCTGACTAATGTAAAGTATGTGCCTGGACTAAAGAAAAACTTGGTATCGGTTGCGATGTTGGAAGACAAAGGCTATGATGTAGTCTTCAATAAAGGAAAGGCATTCCTGAGACACATAGCCATGGGTTAGACCAAGAGGATTGGGATTCGAGTGAAGAATCTCTACAAGTTGGAGGTAGATTATTGTGCTGCATTGAGTTCCAAAGAAAAATTAGTGCAAAGTAAAGATATTGGCGAGTTATGACATAGACGGTTGGGCCACTTGCATCATGGGGCCTTGAAGATAATGCAATAGATTTCTACCAGACTTCCCACAGGTAAACTTGAGCAAGTAGACACATGCAAAGTTTGTACCTTGGGTAAGTATGTAAAATATTCCTTTCATGATCAAGACAGTCAAGCTGAAGCAATCTTGGAGCGAGTTCATACAGATGTGTGTGGACCATTCTCGATAGCCCCCACCGCTAAACAAAGGTATTATGGATTTTCTCGTAAATGCTGGATCTATTTCATGCAGAAGAAGGATCAAACCTTCTTAAGGTTTTGTGAGTTCAAAGCCTTGGTTGAGAAAGAATCAAGAAATAAGATCAGGGCCTTGCGAAGTGACAATAGTGGAGAGTATGTCTCTCAAGAATTTAAGGACTTCTGTGCAACAGAAGGAATTAAAAGGGAGTTAACAACACCTCATAACCCATAGAAGAATGGGGAGGCTGAGAGGAAGAACAGAACGATTGTGGGGGTAGCTCAGGAAATGCTGCATGACTAAGGCCTACCACTTCATTTGTGGGATGAGGCATGCAACATAGTTGTTTACTTGCAGAATAGAAGCCTACATCACATACTTGGTATGAAGATACCAGAGGAAGCTTTCTCTGGGAAGAGACCAGATGTGGGTCACTTTAGGATCTTTGGCTCATCGGTTTATTTCCATGTGACCAAGGATGCCCGGAAGAAGCTAGAGCCGACAACAGAGTTGGTGATACTTGTGGGGTACACTAATACTCTCCACAACTATCGGGTGTATTTGCCTACCAGTCAGAGGACAGTGGTTCACAAATATCTTAAGTTCGATGAGTTGAAGCCCATGCGAGTTTCCCTTGAGAGGGAGCTCAAGTTGCAGGCAGTGGAGGAACTTTTGGTTCCTAAGGAGGAGGATCCTCAGACTGATGCGGAGCAGCCGCATGTAGAGGTTCCAGGAGTGTAGACATCCACTCAAGCAGAGTCTTCCAAAGATGGGTAGAAGCGCTCAAGGGAAGCTGACAGATTGTTGATGAATGTAAGAGAGAATGTGGGAGAGCCATCTTCTTAGTGCAGACAGAGGAGGTCACCTGAGCGGTACACTGGTCACATGGCCCTTGTTGGGGAATGTGTAGTGACCGAACCATCTTCCTTTGAGGAAGCAGTGCAACAGCCAGTTTGGGTTGATGCTATGGTGGAGGAGTATGACTCCATAGTTCGGAACAATGTTTGGGATGTGGTTCCAAGACCGGAGAATAAGTCAGTTGTGAGTTCCTGTTGGCTTTATAAGGTAAAGAAAGCTGTTGATGGTAGTGTGGAGAAACATAAGGCAAGGTTTGTTTCCTGTGGTTTCTCACAAGTCGAGGGGATGGACTATGATGAGACTTATGATCCTGTAACAAGATACTCATCTATCAGATTGATGTTGGCACTATCAGCACAGATGGGTTGGAAGATCTATCAAATGGATGTGAAGACTGCATTCCTCAATGGCAAGATTGAGGAAGAGGTGTACATAGAGTAGCCGGAAGGATTTGAGACCTTCGATAGTGAGTCGCATGTGTGCCAACTCAAGAGAGATTTTTACGGGCTGAAGCAAGCACCTCGTGCTTGGTACACAAGGATCGACAACTACTTCACCAGGTTGGGCTTCACCCCAATCCGGAAGCGAACTTATACCACATCATGGTGGAAGGTAAGCAGTTGATCATTGTTCTTTATGTTGATGATTTGATGTTGACATGTGATGATCAGTTGATCATGTCTTGCAAGGATGACCTTGCAAGAGAGTTTGAGATGAAAGACATGGGTCTTATGCACTACTTTCTAGGCATGGAAGTGTGGCAGAAGGATGGGGAAGTGTTTGTGTCTCAAGGCAAGTATGCCAATGAGATACTCAGGAGATTCCACATGGAGAAGTGCAAGCCCATGCAGACTCCTCTAGCAGGTAACTGGAGGAAGGAGGATGTTACTTCAGGAGAAGTAGTAGAAGCTTTTGTGTATCAGAAACTTGTGGGTTCACTGATGTACTTAGTGAACACACGACCATATTTGTGCTATGTGGTGAACCAACTAAGTCAAGCTATGGTTCAGCCTACCAAACTATTTTGGAAGGCAACAAAGCATGTTTTGAGATACCTCAGAGGCACATCTCAGTATGGATTATGGTATAGACGATCAGAGGGAGTGAAGCTTCAGGGCTTCACAGATACAGATTGGGCAGGGAGTCCATCAGAACGGAAGAGCACATTAGGAGGAATTTCCAACCTTGGTTCAGTTGCAGTTTCTTTGTACAACAAGAAACAGAGGTTAGTTACACTTACCTCAGCGGAGGCTGAATACATGGCTGCAAGTCAGGCAACATGTGAGGCCATTTGTATGTGGAAAATTCGAGTTGGTTTGTTTAATTAGAGGATGGATCCAACTGTGATTTATTGTGATAATCAGAGTTGTATCAAACTCTCTGAGAATCGAGTATTTCATGACAGGTCCAAGCATATCGACATTCAGTATCATCATCTCAGAGACCGTGTGGCGAGGAGGATCATGTTGTTGCAGTATATTTTGACTGAGGAGCAAGATGCTGACATTTTGACTAAGGCATTGTCAAAGTGTAAATTCGAGTTCCACAGAGACAGGATCGGGGTGACAGATAATCCCTTTCTCGTTGAGGGGAGTGTTGAAAATAACAACAAGAAATGCTAAAAATAACATTACTATAGATAGCATTTTAGGATATATTCCAATTTTAATTTGTCCTTGAATTAAAATTCGAATTTAGTCTCACCAGCTGTTTGAAAAAATAATTAATTAATTCATATTGAGTTAATTAGTTGGAGAAATTCAAACATGAAGTCTTTGTGAAGACATGCAAGAGTTATCCCTTTGATTGAGGAAGTTATCCCTTAATTAAGGAGATAAGGATGAGTTGTATTTGAGTTGTAATTAGTTAGCTCAGTTAACTGAGTTAAGTCCAGTTAAATTAAATCCAAACAGTTGGAGGAACTAATTGTGAGTTCAGCCAGTTAATGCATGCATGCATGCAACTAGTGTTCTCCAGATAACTGAATATTCTCTCATAAATAACTCATGCATGCAGTTCAGACAAAGACCTAGTTGAGATTAAAGGCAGGGACAGTGTAATATCAGTTGCTAGAATATTCCCATGAGAATATCTCTTTCATGTAGAAGGAATTCATTCCTTGAGGATTGTGCAGTTACTATAGAGGTCAGAGCAGTGTGTGAGGTGAGAATGACATAGGTTACAGCTAGAGGACCTAAGAGAAACTGTGCAAGGAAATAGGAGGCTTGGAGGATAGAGGGTAAGGCATATGTGTTGTCTATTCTGTCTATAAGCAGTAGTGAGGGATTGTACTGAGAGTTGGATAGCTTGAGAGCTAAATCTTTGTGTAATCCTAAGATATTTCTACTTGTATGATAATACAGATAGCAAGGTTTTTAGCTGAGGCTTTCCCCAGAGTATTATTCTGTGTTTCATGTGTGATTGAATCTTCTTCTCTATTATATGTGTTTTGTTTCATCATGATCAAAATTGATTAAGCTTCTGCAAGTTTGATTGTAGAAGTAGATTAAGTATTTGCTTTAATACATTGCATAATCAGTTTAATCTACACTCAAAATTTCTACACAATCAAGCTGTTATTATCTACTTTACAACTTCTAGTATCTTCCCTCAGACTTCTCATTATATCTACTAGATTAGGAGAATATTCCTCTCCTTTCCACTCAACTAACTTTTCCCATTCTACTGATTTCACTTTGGGGCTCTACGGGGAGTCATGTGAATTGTAATACACCATTCTACTGATTTCACTTTGGGGTTGTACGAGGAGTCATGTGAGCTATAATCCACCATTTTGCTTTTCATCTTTTGGCTTTTTATTTCCTGCAAACATACCATGTTAGAAAACCAAATAGAAGACATAATCAAAATCATACCTCAATGTATCTCAGGGGAGGCTATTACATTTGCACAAGTCAGTCCAGATTAGAAAGACATATAATACTAGCAATAACATATCAACATCATGCATGAATCAATATGAAAATACACAACTGAAGCAATAAAAGCATGCATGATAAGCATAGTCATTTGCATTTACCTAGGTTCCCATACTGTAAACCTCGCTTTGATACCGCTCTATAACACTGGTACCAGAGAAAGGTTTATAGGGAACGAAACTGCTCTTATACCACCTTGTAACACCCCACCCCACATTTACTCACTTTTAAAAGCTCTCCAAGGTAAATATGAGCTAAGAGTTACTATGCATGACCCAAAAACCAAGTTCTAGTTATGGAAGTGGGGCCTACTATCTTTAAACTTTAATTCAACCTCGCAGGGACACCTGATCACCCAGATGTCAGACAACACCCATTGGTAATCCTTCCCTGAGTTGGAACTTTATTTTTGCTTCACCTTACAACCCAACCACACAAATTCAAAGCCTTCCATCTGGTCAGAAGGCGCCAGTAGCACTCACAAGCCATCCTCCATGTGGCTACTGCTGAAAATACCCAGTTTTGTGCTTGCGACCACAGATTCAGTGCTTGAATTTCAGGGCTAGCCCACAGGCCACTACCCAGAACTACCCAAAACTTTCCAGAATCAATTCTAAGATAATCACAAGTATGCATAACCTATACTTAGGCTCATATCTTACCCAAACATGCCTATGACGATTGAGGAAATGTGTGTTTCTGGGCTGAGAGCTTAGCTATAGCTTTTGTCAACACCTGATCACCCATATACCACCCTGCTACACCCCAACCCACATTTACTCACTTTAAATGCTCTCTAAGGTAAATATGAGTTGAGAGTTACTATGCATGACCCAACAACCAAGTTCTAGTTATGGAAGTGGAGCCTACTATATTTAAACTTTAACTCAACCTCCCAAGGACACCTAATCACCCAGATGTCAGACAACACCCACTAGTGATCCTTCCCTGAGCTGGAACTTTATTTTTGCTTGACCTTACAACCCAACCACACACATGCCAAGCCTTCCATGTGGCTAGAAGGCTCTAACTGCACACACAAGCCATCCTCCATGTGGCTACTACTGAAAATAACCAGTTTTGTGCCTGGGACCATCAATTCGATGTTGAATTTAAGGGCTAGCCCACAGGCCACTACCCAAAACTTTCCAGAATCAATTCTAAGATAATCACAAGTATGTATAACCTATACTTAGACTCATATCTTACCCAAAAAATGCCTACGACAGTTGAGGGCATGTGTGTCGGTGGGCTGAGAGCTCAGCTATAGCTTTTGTCAACGCCTCTGCACTTTGCACATGTGGCCGCTCAACAATATGTCTTAGAATTATAAGCGGAGGTGCGAAAGCTTTCATTATGTGATGAGATAGTCAACATTTTCATTTTGCGGAGTGTGGTGGGGAAATAAACTTCCTTCTATAATGCTTTCACTATGCGGAATGCATATCTCCATTATGGAAGAGTAAAGAGTTGTGCGGAAAGCAATATGTGCAACAAAATCTTCATTCATTGTTTATGAAATATCTCTATGCAATTAAATATATCCACATAAAGCTTTATTGCTAATTAATTGATTAAAGGTTGTGTAGTCTGCACAATGAAAGTTTTCTGCACAATGAAATATTTCTGCACAAAAATTTCCACACTTTCAATTTTGGAATAATAATGCTATGTTTTCTATGAAGTTCTTATTCTTCTTAAGATCAAAATGTTTTATATCAAGCAACTGTATACGAGAAAATTGAAATCACATAAAATCAATATATCATATTTATTTCGAAATACAAAAAAAAGATTCGATTATGCACAGTAGGGAGACATGAGAAAAGCGTAATAAAGACTGTAACACCCCACCCCACATTTACCCTCTTTACAAGCTCTCTAGGGTAAATATGAGCTGAGAATTACTATGCATGAACTGACAACTAAATTCTAGTTATGGAAGTAGGGCCTATTGTATTTAAACTTTACTGCAACCTCCCAGGGACACCTGATCACCTAGATGTCAGGAAACACCCATTGGTGATCCTTCCCTGAGCTGGAACTTTATTTTTGCCTAACCTTACAACCTAGTTGCATGCATGCCAAGCCTTTCATGCAACCAAAAGGCTCCATCCGCATGCACAAGCCATCCTCCATGTGACTACAACAAAATATACCCAGTTCTTTGCTTGTAGATGTAGATTCAGTGCCTAAATTTCAGGTCTCGCCTATTACATATTCATTACAATTACAAAATTGCATTACTATTGGTTCAATAACAATAATGTTTCTCACATGCTTTAAAATTCACTTATTGGAATATTCGATAAATAGTATTTAATTCACAAATGTAAGAAGTAAGAATAGGTGCGCGAAAGAAATTTGTCGACGGGAAATTTATATGTAAAACCGCAACATTGCCAATGAAAGTTTTTGTTACAGTATGAATTAAAGCTTATGTTCCTTACTCCATGCACCCATTCTCCCGCACAACACTAACTGTTCACATGCGTTAAAAAGACTCTTGTCACAAATGCACATAGTATTCAAAAATATTATGCAAAGAGCAAACGTTACACATTTCACTATTTGACAAATGTAATCGACAACATGTTGAAATACAATTTCAAGCACAAAATGTTGAAATAGGTAACTAGTGTTGGTATTCATAAATATGAAATGTATTCTTGAATCTTGTATATTGTAAAAAGAAAGAAAAAATATTATTATTATTTTTTGTAGCATAGGTTTCATGCTAAAGGTTAATTTATTTGTAGATCAAGGCCCCATTGAGTGCTTCTAGGGTTTTTCATAGAGTCAAGAAGTCAATTGAGCCATTTTGATATATGAAATACCCCATTGGGCATATTGCATTATGTCAAGAAAATTATTGTAAGTCAAAAAGTGTCAGAAGACTCCCTCCAAGATCAAGTCGACCTAGCTGCAACAAGTCGGCCTCATGAAAGGGCTATTTGACCTCCACAGGAAGCCTATATATACAAATCGTTCGACCTCATTGGAAGACCATCCAAGCAGTTCGTTGCAGAATATAAAGAGATCAAGAAGAGGAGAAGGAATAAAAGATAGATCGAAGTTTTAGAAGATTGTTTTTGGGCTACTCATCTCAAACATGCGAGGAATCTAGGGCAACTTTTTGTTAGGTCCCTATAATACTAGTGTAGCCCCTCATTGTTGTTGTTAGTATAACCCCTTATTGTTATTGTTGTGCCCATGTAGTCCCCATATTTTTATTATTGTGCCCCATAAAAGCCCACTATTTTTATTGTTGTGCCCTTACATTATTATTGTTATGTAGACTCTGATTATATTGTGACCCCTTAGACTCCTATATATAGAAAGGAGGTCTTGTCATTTGTATGATCCAAGTTTTTTTCATTTATGTGATGGAAAGGAGGTTTCCCCCTCGAATAAGCTAATTCTCAACTCATTGATCTATATTTTCTTCTATCTTATGAGTTGGTTGCATAACATTTGGTATCAAAGCTTTGGATTTTAGGGTTTCGCTGCTTTAAATAGGTCATCTTGGTATTTTCGCTATAACATTTTTTTCTACTAAGCGTCAGAATGCAAAATTTAGACCACATGGAGCAAACATCGTGGTTAATTTTGTGTAAAAATTTAAGAGCTTGATTCACTATATTTCTGGAGATATGATCTGAGGAAGTTAGGGTTTTTGCAGCCTCCAGAATTCAATCCCAAACAGGTGACCTAGGGAAAATTGTCATAAATTTCTCTCCGAGCATCGGATTTGAATTTCATAAAAAGTGGCTGAAAGTGTATGGAATATAGTTTCGTGTGTATCATTTTCAGTGCCAAAGGTAGAAAAAAATGACACGTGGAACTACGTACAAGTTCGCTCTACTGAACCAGTCTATAATAAGGTCATTGTGGGAGATCGAGAATAACTCTTTCTTGAAGAATCCATTCTTGGTCTCACTTATGGGGTTAGAAAGAAAACAGAGAGGGCTACCACAAGACAAAATTTCAGACCTTGGAGATTTGAAATTACAAAGATACAACAAATTCAATATCGAGCTCCTAAAAAGCAAGAAAAATGTGTGTATTTTTTAAATTTTACATAAATTTTGTTTGAATAATCAATTTGAAGTGATTCCAAGGGCGTGTTGAAGCATATATATCAATATTGGGTTCTAAAATTCCTCCCAAACAAAATAAATCTACACCCATTAAGCCCTCACAAAGCTATACTATGATGCATGGAGAGGAAGAATTGCAGCATGATAAAACAAAATTATGGGACCAAGTGCAACAAATTTCACTCTCACAAAGAGCAACCAAAGATGAACTATGTAACAACCCTCATTAAAAATACATGTAAAAATATATAAGACCATGGTCATGGGGCACGTATTCCAAGCTGAATGGTGGGAAAAACATCCTAAACTTTGGTTTATTATGGCTAACGAAATTGATAAAGGCAATGGCAAAGGCTTTGGAAAGGCAAGAGGCATTTATTTGTCATTTTATTTATCATTTTATTTATGAAAATAATGGAAATGAGGAGAAAATGAAGGTGAAAGGTCACATACTGCATGTGAGGAGGAAATTGAAGGAAAATAATGGAAAATGAAGAAAATAGAGGCCTCATTGATAAAAAGGCTTATGCAGATCAGTTGGCAAGCTTTTCTTGACAGGTTTTGGTGGAGCTCTCTTCTATTCTCTCTCTCTCATACTCTTGGACACTTAGATTTTCTTAGAGCACTCTTGGAGGACTGTGGCATACTCGGGATTTGGAGAAAGAAGGCAAAGGGAAGCAACGATCAAGAAATGAAGAGCTGGATGAACAACTACAACTGGATTTCTTTGTAGGTATCGAGTTGCATGTATGGTTTCCTTGCTAGTTTTGGAATGCATGTAGTTTCTTGGTTATGATTTGCCATTGACATGGAGGATTGCCTGGATTGATAGTGGATTTGAATAGCCTTGCCATTTTTGGGATAACCACGGTGTTGTGGGTTCATTTCTTTAGTTTTCTAGTTGGTTTCATGTTTCCTTTAGGTTGGGTTGAGTTACTAGTTCTTGGAAGCCTTGTTGGACAAACGCTTTGGAATCCCTATAACATTTTGGGTTGAGTTACTAGCCTTGGAAGCCTTGGTTGGACAAATGCTCTAGAAGCCCTTGGTGGGTTGAGTTACTTGTCCTAGAACCCAGGTTGGACAAGCGCTCTGGAATCTCAGAGAAAGCTATGGGTTGAGTTAATAGTCCTAGAGCCTTGGTTGGAACAACCAATCTAGAGCCCTGGAAGGCTTGGCTAGAGACCAATCTCGTGATGGTTTGTGATGTCTGACCGTGAGGTGGAATCACTGTTTTACGGGTTGAGGTAGTTTGGCCTTTGGAATCCCTAGATGGTTTTGATTGTTTTGTTTTATGAGATCCCACATTCATGCTTGGAATATGGCACGAGGGTGATTGGCTGAAGATAGACTTGTCTTAACCATGTCTATAGTTGGGTGGTTCGTGGAAGTCCCGAACCTGGTTGGCCTTTACATCATTAATATGAGGATATTTCTCCTTATTCTTTCATGAGTATTGTTTTGGTTTATATGTGGATTATATGGCTGTTGTTTCCCTTGGTATTTTTGTTGTTATTATGCTAGTTATGAACATGCATTATGATAATGGCTATGTATGGCTCTCATCATGTTTTAACTTGTAAATGAATGAACAATGTATCTATGGCCTAATAGATGAAATTGTAGCTAATATGTTGAGGCATCAATGCTTCTTAGCAATTCTTAGATAAGTATGAGACCCCTATGCTCATATATGTTGTTTAAACCTATAGATTACATATTTGTGACACATTTGACGAAATGCTTGTCATGGCTAGTAGGGGTCAAATCTAGTCCTTGTTCAAATAATTGAATTTTCATCATTATTCTGTTGTTATATTTCAGTTTTGAAAGTGTCATTGAGTTTTGGGCAGTGACCTGGGCTCTGGGCCTAAAAAGGTGACACAAATTCTGGAGTCACAGGCATAGGTATGAGGAGAAAAGTCCCCAAATGCATGCATACCAATGTTGTGGGAGCATTTGGAGCCTTTTGAACGCATGCATGTCCATATCAAGGGAGTGTCCAAGGGTTTAATGGTCCAAAACTTCAGTTGGTCTTAGGGGTTGGTTACCTGAGCAATTGGGATGGCTCCTAGGATTTTTGTTGTTGATGTGGAAGGTCTGCTTGATGTGTTCAACTGGTTCCACTTCCTTAACTGACACATAGGGAGTTGAATCATATCATAGTAACTTCTCGTCACATGTTTACCCTAGTTGGTCGGTTACTTGGGTAGATGTGGGAGGATGGTGTTACAGAGTGGTGTCATAACATGGTTCACCCTTTAGACTAGATGGGCGGTGTGTTGGTCATGTATTCACGTCAGTTTCACATGTGTTCCTTATGCTTGTAGTTCATGTTCTTGTTGCATTTGCATGGTGTTGATTGTGGTTGTAGTGATGTCACCATGTGAAGGTTGATGGTGTTGTTGTGGGATGTGTCATCATGAGTGTATGGTAGTATATGCAATTGTTATGCATGTCAATGTCTATAGGTTGTTGTGAATGCATAATAGGTTAGATATGCATTGTGAGGTCATTGGATGTAGTTATGTCATCATGATGTAGTTGTTATGTTATGATTCTAATGTGTTGACTAAGATAGAGCAGGAGACACAGACGATCAAAGTGAAGTTGCAACATTGCACCTCGAGGCAAGAGCATGTCGTCATACAAGTTTGTATGTTGGGTATGCAGGTATGTAGGTTAAGGATTGCTATATGCATTATGATTATGTGTATGCATTTCATTCTATTAATGTTATGGTTACATACATGATAAATGTTAGTTGATTAGTGTAGTCATATGCACATGTTTCAGATAGTCACGAATGATATTAACCTGTGGTTGTATACATTGCTATTGTTGTTTTTTGTTAGATAACTTGATGATTATGTTATATGTTGTTGATGAGTATGCTATATGTTAACTTCTTATTGTTATATGCTAGTAACTTGATGACAAGGGTTATTACACTAAGATCTTGATGTTATAAGTATCCTGCTAAGTTGGATTGGTCTATGCAAATGGTTAGGGTTATGACATTCAGGTATGAGTTAATATGTTGTGATATTATGTCATACTAATCTAGACTGATTGTGCATATGTGATTATTATGTATGAATGATAATTGTTTATGAGTTTATGATGTGAACATGTTAGCTAGTTATTGTTATGGATACCATGACCCTATTTATGTTTGAGTTGATATGTTGTGAAGTTATATCATTTTAATCTAGATTGATTGTGCAGATAAGATAACCTCCCTTAAGATACATTGAGGTATGAGTTTGCTTATATCTCCTAATTGGTGTTGGAGTGTTTGATGTCTATTATTTCGTATAGTTGATTTACCTAACATGGTACGTTTATAATTTGTTTGAATGTTTGATTAATTGCATGATATGAGTAAGTGTCTATTAGATTGCATGAATAAATGATTTTGTTTTAAGATGGTTGTACTAAAATGTATGTGTTGAGACAATTGATATGTACTTGAGAGTAAGTAGGTGATAGTTGTAGCATTATGTATTATGGCCGATGAATGTGAGTTTATTGTTGATTATGACATGGTTGTTAGAATTGGTAAAGGTTGATTTCAAGTTGATATACATGTTGTATTGATCTTTAGAATTGTGAGACTGACATGTGTGAGAAATTGCAGAGCAACATGCTTGGTATTAGCTTGACAAGGTAATAGTTGATGTGTTATATAACTAACAGTTGGGTGATGTGACAGTGCATAGTAAGACTCTATTGCAACAAAGTAAAAAGTAAAAGAAAGGAATTGGGCAAGAATTCCTTTGGCTATGTTTGGAAACCCTAATTCCAAATGAATGAGTGCTTTGCATACAGGAAGTCTTCTTAACCTTGACTTTGTCTGACATTATGTGGATATATGTTATATTCATGAACATGTATTTGATAGGTATAACGATTGGTTTCCAACTATAGTTGGACTCATCAGGGAATTGGAGTTCCTTGAGAGGTGTACATGTTTAGTTACAAGGTAACGTGCTTGGCACAACAAGGTAAGGTAACTAGTATGTTGTTATGTGTATTTATGCACTGACAGTTATGTGTTTATGGCAATATGATGCAAGGGATTTCATGGCAAAGAGGCTGCCATGAAATCTCGAAGAAGGCTCAGGTTGAATTTGCTTATAACAATGGGTATCAAGAGTCACTGCGGATGAGTTTGTTTGAGGCACTGTATGGGCAGAGTTGTAATACTCCCATCAGTTGGAGTGATCTAGTTAACAAGGTGTTGATTGGATTGGATATGTTGGCAGAGATAGAATAGGAAATGCAAGTAATCAAGAAGAATCTAAAGGCAAAACAGAGCAGGTAGAAAAATTATGCAGATTGGAACATGTTGTTTAAGGAATTTCAGGTTGGGGAATAGGTGTACTTACGCATAAAGTCGAAGAAGAGCTCCTCGAGGATCGGATCATGTGCCAAGCTTTCACCTCGATTTTGTGGACCTTTCAAGATTCTTGAAAGGATTCAACTAGTAGCCTATCAACTTGTAGTGCCTATGACAATGAAAGTACATGATGTTTTCCATGTATCATTTCTTAAGAAGCATGTTAAATATGTTGATCATGTGATTGAATATTTTGTACTGTAGGTGGAGCTAGATGGAGAATTCCAGTCGAAACCTCAATGTATATTGCAGAGAAAGATGATCATTCCCTTGAATTGAGCAATCGAGTAGGTTAAAGTGCAGTGGAAGCACTTTGGGGCTGATGAAGCTACATAGGAGATGGTTGATTAGATGTGGGATATGTATCTTTCTCTATTCATTGGTTGAGCGAATGTTTTTGGTATATGTTTTGGTGTGATGTTTTTGGCATATGTCCATATGTATATTGATGTAAATACCATAACGAGACGTGTTATAAATATCCAATAAGCGGTATGGGTGTCATGTTGTTATGTTTGTTACGTGTCATGTTGGTTTGCTTCTCATTAGATTGATCATTGTAAATACTGCATCGAGCTAAGTTATAAAGCTCCATGGGCAGTATGTTTTACTTCTCAACAATCTTGTTGGTTGTAGGTGTCATTGAACACCGAGGACAGTGTTCCCCCAAGGGGGAGGGTTCCGTAGCAACCATGGTCAAAATTCCATGTAATAAAGTTAATAAAGGAAAAATAATAACCAAGGTCATGGGACACATATTCAAAGCTGAATGTTGGGAAAAACATCCTAGTGTGGGTGTTCATTTGATTTATTATGGCTAAGGAAATTGGAAAAGGCAAAAGGAAAAGTCTTTAGAAAGGCATGAGGCATTAATTGACATTTTATTTATGAAAATAATGGAAAATTAGGAGAAAAGGAAGATGAAAGGTCACAGGTTGCATGTGAGGAGGAAAATGAATAAAAAAAGAGGCCTCATTAATAAAAAGGCTTATGAGGATCAGTTGGTACCTTTTGTCAGTTCGGTTCTGGAGCTCTTTCTCTATTCTCTCTCCCTCTCTCCCACTCTTGGACATTTAGAGTTTTATTGGAGCACTTCAGCATTGGATCAAGGAAAGCAAAGAAGGCAAAGAGGAAGCCAATGTCAAGCAAGGAAGATCAACATCTAGCAGTTACAAGAAGATTATTTGTAGGTGTTGATTTGCTTGCTAGATTTGGCATGCATGGTACATGCATGTGTGTATTTGGTTCTCTTGATGTCGTTGGCATGGGTTTTTCCAGGTCTGATCGTGTTCTTCAACCTTGCCTTGCCATTTCAGATATCCATTATGCGATGGGTTCTCTTTTACTTAGTTAAGATGGATTGCAGGATGGTTTTGAAACTAAGTGACGTGGTCTCTGAAAGAAAAAACACATGGCTTAGGAATCCCTAGACCAGATTGTGATTGCGGTAAAGCTGGATTTTGTGTGCCTCGGTGGGCTTAGGAATCCTTAATTGGTGAATGGCGGGATATATGGTAAATCCTAGAGGTATGTGCCCTCAATCAGGCCTAAGAATCCTTGACTGGTGAATGACGAGATATACAATAAATCATGGAGGGTGGAGTCTTGATTGGACCTAGGAATCCTTGACTGTTATATAGCGGGATATACAGTAAAGCCTAGAGACTAGGAGACAGGAAAATTCCTCATGGTGTAGGTGGAGAAATCCGGTGGCATCCATGCTTGTTTAGGGCCTAGAGATCCGGTGGGGATTGCGGTAAATCCTGAGGATACCTGGTTTGGTTTGATTTTGAGTCTCACATTCATGCTTAGGATATGGCACGAGGGTAATTGGCTAAAAGAAAGATTTGGTTTAGCCAATCTATGGTTGGGTGGTTCGTGGAAGTCCCAAAACTGGTTGGATTTTGCATTCATTAATAAGAGCTCTTTCCCTTTGGTATTTCATATGAAAATTTACTTGCTTATATGAGGATTTTATGGTTGTTATATCCTTGTTATTTCTATTGGTTATATGTTGGTTATGAGTATGATTTATGACATAATTGATGTATGGATCTCATCATGTTTTATTTTGAAAATGAATGTACAATGTATACATGACCTAATAGATGATAATAAAGATATTGTGATATGGAAACAATGATTCTTACGAATCTCAGATAAGTATGAAACCCCTATGCTCATATATGTTGTTATGACTTGTAGATTGCATATTTGTGTTATGTTTGACGAAATGCTTGTCATGGCTAGTAGGGGTCCATTCAAGTCATTGATCAAGTGTTTACATTAGTACCTTTGTTCCAATGTTATTTATCACTTCTGAAAGTCTCATGAACTTTTTGGTAGTGTCCTGAGTCCTAGCCTTGAAAAAGTGTCACAAAAATCTTAGGTCGCAGGCTGAGAACTTGTTGAAAAAGTCCATAGTCGCTAGGATGCCCTTGTTGTGGGAGTGACTAGAAGGCCTTAGTCATATGCATGGCTTTTCATGGGAGCGAATGAGGGCCCAAATCAGTGAAATGTCAAGTTTCCTTAGGGGTTGATCACTTGGAAGGGTTGGTTGGCTCCTGAAGGTTCTGTAGCATGTGTGAAAAGTAAGATTGGTTTGGTTATGTCGGTTCCACTTCTTTAACTATACATGGGGAGTTGAATCACATCATAGTAGCCTCTCATCAAAATTTTACCCCAATAGACTTGTTAAATTGGGTAAATGTGGGAAGAGGGTGTTACAACTTCTAGTGTTTGTCATAGAGTCAAGAAGTCAACTGAGCCATTGTCATATATGAAAGACCCCATTGGGAATATTGTATCATGTTAATAAATTATGAGTAAAAATGTGTCATAAGATTCCCTTCAAGATCAAGTTGTCCTAGATGCAACAAGTCGACCTCGTGAAATGGTTATTTGACCTCCACAAGAAGCATATATATACAAGGTGTTTGACCTCATTGGAAGGCCATCCAAGAAATTCGTTGTAGAAAATAAAGAGATCAAGAAGAAGAGTGAAGAAGAGGAGAAGGAAGAAAATATAGATCGAAGTTTTAGAAGATTGTTTTTGGGATACTCATCTCACACATGTGATGAATATGTTCTCTTTGAAAGGGAGAGTGTTGTTTGAGAGAGCTTTTGTTTAGAGAGATTTGAGAGCTTAAGAGAAGTATTTTTTAGGTATTGAAAAATTGCTTGTAATGTGTAAGTCTTGAAGACTCTTTGGTAGTAGAAGGAAGCTTTAGGTTTCAACCCTTTTTAATAGAGTATTGTACACATACCTCTTTTGAAGAAAGACAATAAAGTGATTTGACCTTTGGAGGCGAATCCAAAGATGTAGTGCAGTGGAGGGGGTGAACTTCGTTATCATCTTTATCTTGATGCTTCATGTTTTTCCTTGTTCATAATTTGGCTGAGTTATTATTGTGCATCTTTAGTTACATTTTTATGTGTTAATTTACATGCTTATGTGACAATTTTGTAACTTAATTTCACAAGACCTTACAATCAAGTAAAAGGACTTTGTTACAAGTTTTCTACTCTCAAGTTTTCAGATCACTTGGTATCAAAGCAATTGATTGTTTGGCTTAGTGGGTACATTTTCCAAGTTTAATTTACGCAAGGAGAAGGAAATTGGTTGAGAAGGTAATTTCAGAAAATAAGTCATTTTTCTAATCCTTTCTTTGCAAATATTTTTCAAGATTCAAAGGTTTTTCAAGGATTTTTAACCATGAAGAAAATTGTAGAGGACTTATATAATGAGGATAGAGAAAGAAATGAGTTGCGAAAGTAGATGAAGATATTGGAAGATGAAAATAAAGAGCTCCAAAATAGACTCAAAGAGATGGATTTTCAATTGCAAGCTGCAAAAGAGAACCTTGCGAAGTGTCAAATGCTAAGGTAAACAAGGTAAGCAACACTTGTTCACATTCATTTTCCTCACAAGAAGATGATCGTTTTGGTTCCTTCGAGAATCACACTCAAGGAATTGGATCAAAATTGTTATTGAATATGGTTATGAAGGAAAAGTCTTGGGAATCCATGGCCAAGGCATAATAGAACCCATTAAGGTTAAAGATCAACCTCAATATGCCATGATAGGATATGACAAAGAAGAGGTTGGAGAGTCTTTCAAGACCATTGAAGCAAGTGATGCTTCAAAGGGAACTTCTATTTCTTCGGGTTCACCTTGTTAAAGTTGTGAAAAAGGAAAACATCAAAGGTATAGCCCTTATAGCCCTGACTACATTAAATTTTCTTTCGATTACAAGAAACATGGTAGTAAAAATATTGGTTTTTGGCATAAAATTCCATGCTCATTTTGTGGGCTGACCAATCATAAAGTTTCCAAATGTTGGAAGAGAATGACGATGTACCAGAAAGTCATGAAGGAAAAACGACAAAAGGATTAATCTCCAGATCATGAGAAAGATAATGGCGAGAGGAAGTGTCGCAAAAGCAAAATTGTTGCACACATTGTCATCGAAGTGGTCATTTGGTTAATATATGTTGGAATATTTATTTGAACTTTCGCCATATTCCAAACAAGAATGCAGAACAAAAATGCATTCCAAAGAACATTGCAAAATTCGAACATGTGATCAATATTCATGAACAAATTCATCAAGAAACCAAGCATGACAAAATGTAGTTAAAGAAAGATCCATTCAAATGGTTTGGTAAAAAAAGGATAATGTTTCTACATAATTAAGTTTAATTTGTAATTCATATAGAAGAGACTTCCAGTGTAGGAATTGAAGAGACTTCAAGTGTAGAATTGTTATATATAGAATATTCTTGCTTCCTCTTAATCCTATCACACTGGAGGCTCTGCAGTTTTCTATGGATTTCCAGAAGTGTCAACTTGATCTTGTATCTCGGTCGTAGCTTCAGCTATTACTTGTGCAAGATGGAAAGCTATTTGGTATGGATCTTCTTTCTGATGTTATCTATAGAGCTATGAAAATTCTGCACCTACCAAATAACTATGACTATCAATGAAATGATTCAGTAATACAGATTGGATGACTTATTCCCAATTTATTTTGAATTCTTTGAACCAACATTGCATATTAACACTGTAAATTTGGTAAAAGTTGGTAGGAATGGGATTCCATGTTGCATCAGGTAGAGATGGCCTATAACAAGCTACAAGAAGGCACTTCTAGTGGCTCTCATGGCGAGGTCATATAGATGAGGAAAATGAAAATCCGGGCAAAAGAACAAACTTGTTGGATCATATGTCGTTTCCTTATATTGGGATTTTGAGATCCATTCTTGCGAGTTACCGACCAATGCAAGTCTCCCTTCCAATCCTCCAATATTGTTGGGAAAATACATAATTGGGAGCATCCATGATCAACCATATCAATTATTATGACGACATGCAAACGATGAGAACAACCACGTCTATAGTCCATGTTGGCAAGGATTCAACAACAATGATTCCGGTGGAAGAGTATGGTGCATGGTGGGATTAACCCACAAGTATGTCGAGATAAAAGATGTTATGTAACGACATATAACGTCGAAAGGTGTATTGGTCCATGTTATAATGAATGTAATGATAACCATTTGGAAGAATGGTTTTACAGATAAGATCCACGTATACGGTATACACTAACAATTTGCTTCCCATGATGA
The DNA here is from genome assembly GCA_000404065.3 of Pinus taeda. Taxonomy (NCBI): domain Eukaryota; kingdom Viridiplantae; phylum Streptophyta; class Pinopsida; order Pinales; family Pinaceae; genus Pinus; species Pinus taeda. The sequence continues at coordinate 32,291 of APFE030910906.1, read as the reverse complement.
AACAAGCCAACACATTGAACAATGGAGATGCCAACAAAATGGCGAGTTGATCCATGTAACGACCCCCATTTTAGTGGGATAAGGCACACAACAAGAGAGTTTAGACAACTAGGTCACGATGGATCCACGATTAACAACGGATATGAATGTCAACAAGTGGCAAATTTTTATATTGAAGATGGAGTTCTTGTTGCTGTTCAACCAAATATTTAGTTTGCAAATGAACCATTGTCAATGCATTCGTTACCTGACATGGATTCCGAGACACAACAACACTTTGGTTGATTATACGTGAACCTCAAAAGAAAAATAGGTTGCCCAATTTCCCATCATTTATTGAGTATTTGGGATTTTATCTTTACCGTGGTTATCACTTTGTTGGATCTATTTATTATGATGGCGTGCTTTGAGCGTTAGCCTAAGCAACATTATAATGGGGATATACTTGTATCTCGCTTCACAATTTCATATGTCTCATATTTTTGAACCAGTATGTCAGGAATGGGGATTTCGGGTGCTCTTACACCATAGTTTTCCCACTTACCAAGTTTCTACAAGCGTAGAGAAAAGTGATGGTGGCAACGACCATTGCTGGGTGTGCATTGGTGGTGCAAGTGTTGTTGTGATGGATCTGTCATGGTGGATCATTGTTGTGGCCAGGCTTGATCTGGACCTTGGGGGGAGGCCCCTAAGATCTAAAAAAATGAAATGCCAGAAGAAAGAGGAGAACACATAATAAAAAAACCATAAAGAAACCTTTTATTAAAATAGAGAATAACTGTAAAAGATACATTGTGGTGGACAATCTATCCTTTTACAAAATGTGACTTGTTACTTATAGCCTTTTTTGGTTACAATACCATAGGTAAATTCTGTCACTTACAATACCATGGGAAAATTCCATGGGTGGATAAATACCATGGGAGGATGAATACCAAGGGTGGATGCCACTTACAATACCATGGGAAAATACCATGGGTGAATGAACACCATGGGTGGATGCCACTTACAATACCATGGGTAAATTCCATGGGTGGATGCCACTTACAATACCATGGGTAAATTCCATGGGTGGATGCCATTTTCCATTCGGATTATTCCTCCCTCCTTAAGAAGAAATGGTCCCCAATGCGAAGTTCCTTCCTAATAAGCCTTTGTTGAATATGAAGAGCCACTGAAGAGAAGGATTTTTTGTGGTTAACCCATAACCATGATGAATGAAGATTCGAGGATAGAGATACCTTGTAATGCTTGTGACCAACCGTGATATTAACAATATGTGGCCTAGCAAATGGAATATGATGAAGCGTAGGTTTGTTGATGACCCATAACCATGAAAAATGAAGATCTGAGGATTAATATACCATGTAATTCTTGTGACTAATTGTGATACTAATAGTGTGCGACCTAGTAAATGGACTTCAATGGAAGGATTTTATGCGGTTGAATCATAACCTTGATGCTAATTATTGATGAAGTAGAAGGTGCCTACATAGCCTGGGGTGGGGGGAAATGTCTCTAAAGAACCCAAGCCAGATGATGCTATGCTAAAACTAATGAATGTGAAGAAGGTTCCTACTAAAGCGAGGTGGGATGTCATGTCTCCGAAGGGAACTCACTCTGAATGTTTCTCTAGATATAAAAACTCATGGATTCTGGGTGGTGTACAAAACCGGGCCACACCAGAGATGTACCTGAACTATAAATGTGTCGCATACTTGTAACAAAAGTGACCATGGGTGTTGTAGTTTCTCCTATCCAATGAGATGTTGTAAAGGCTTCTTTAGCAGTATAGACCTCTTGCTACAACATTGTTGATAACTTCTGCTACGAGTGATGAAATCAAATTCCGTCAAAGACCCATTTGAGGTATTGAATAGATATTTCCATTGATATAAGACACTTGAAATTTAATGACATTTGGAGTGAGAGAATGATTCCATAAACTCATGGTACACACGGTCGCGCAACGTTCGAGACATGTGTAGCTTCAATTGCTCATATCTCTCAAACCGAGAAACAAAATCAAATTCTGTAAAAACCCCATTTGAGCTAACATAAAATAATTTAAAATGAGATATTTTTCACCTTCTAGAATGATATGTGGAGGTCATAAAAATTGAATGAATTTTGTTGAAGATTGCTGCAAAATTTTGAAACTGAAATATGCTTTAAATCCTCATTCCCATGGAGTCTTAACTTGAATCTGATACCACTGATATGGACCTTGGGGGGAGGCCCCCAAGATCTAAAAAAATGAAATGCAAGAAGAAAATATGAGAACACACAATAAAAAAACCACAAAGTTTTTTTTTGTTTTTTTTTTGTTTTTTTTGTTTTTTTTTTTTTTTTTTTTTTTTTGTTTTTTTTTGTTTTTTTTTTTTTTTAAATAGAGATAATTGTAAAAGCTACATTGTGGTGGACAATATTTCCTTTTACAAAATGTGACTTTTTACTTATATCCTTTTTTAGTTACAATACCATAGGTAAATTCCATAGGTGGGTAAATACAATGGGTGAATGAATACCATTGGTGGATAAATACCATGGGAGAATGAATACCAAGGGTGGATGCCACTTACAATACCATGGGAAATACCATGGGTGGATACCACTTACAATACCATGGGTAAATTCCATGGGTGGATGAATACCATGGGTGGATTCCATTTTCCATTTGGATCAAGTTGGTATGATGTGCCCAAGGTTGAGAGGAGCGTTGCCCTTCTGGGTCTCATCAAAATTCTGAAAATTATGGAGAATTATGGTCTCACATTCGCTGCAATCAGAGGGATATTTTCATTGACATATCATGTTGCTGAGAAGAGAAACCAATTGAATGACACACATAAAGGTAATAAAAAATGGTATATTGTTTCTATATGTATATGCCAGGACTCCACGAAAATTTCTAAGCTATATGCTGATCTGTGTGATGGTAGGATTTGGCTCATTCGTTGGGTCTTTGCTGTACCTCGTGGATGTTGAAATCAATTTGACCACAGTGGAAATCTATTTTCCTCCCTATGCATCATGATTCTCCTTCACCCCTCTGCGTGGTGGTTGTCTCTTTGTGAGAATAATCACACGACAACTGTGGTTTATCTACTTAGAACTGAGCACAATTTGTGTTGGCCTCCAAAGCTGCTGAAGGAGAATGCAAGGCCATAATGTCATTTGTTTGGGAGGTTAATCCTAACCTAGGAAGTAAAGGGTTGCATATTCGAAGTGTGTATACACTTGGAAACATTTTGATACAATTGATGAAGCACTAGATGTGTTTTTAACTTAAATCATTTATCATGGCTCGTGGAAGATTATGTAAAATACTTTCTCATTTTTTAGAATAGATTGAGCATTGTGTGACCTCCTTGAACAACAATGTCTACAATGGTTTCTTTTCCTTAATGGTGTTTGTACAAGAAATTTTTACCACATGGTTACTGTTCATGGTCGACACCACGACTGACCGTTTTATGTCTATTGATGCGATTCCATGGAGTTAGCATGATAGTGTGGATCTCAAGAACAATTTCTTGATCTGTGTTGCGAAGAAATTTGTTGAGGGAATTCTTTTTGTGCCTATATGCAAGTGAGGGATTGGAGTTCCTCATGGAAATTTTAGAGGGATGCTTATTTCAACATTTCTCGACAATATGTTGATTGATCGTGGAGTAGAATGGTGTAGCCTTTGAATCAATTTTGTTTTGAAGATCTAGGGTGAAGGAGCTTATAGAGGAACTAAGGCCATTTATCATTATCCGAGTAGACCATGAGAAAAAAGAGCATTGTGGAATGCTTTAAGTCTTTCCTTGAAGTTGAATACAAATTTCATTACACTTTTGGAGGACCAAAAGTTCCTCTGTAGGGAGGTGTGATCTAGGTGGATATTGACACAATTTTCCAAAGTTTACCATGCTAAAGGAAAAGTTCATTGAAGCCTAGGTTACGAGTATTTTAATTTTTAGTGTAAAGTGCTAAATGCTTATATGAGCTTCATGTAGGTGTGCTTGTGTATTTAATTTTAAAATTGTAAAAAGGAAATTGATTAAGTATGAAAATCCACCTCACAAACAATCTCCTAATCTCTAGTTGGAGTTGAAATTTTCATGGGACGGTATCCCTTAAAAATGTGGATGAGATCCTTGATATGTGGCTCTGAGAGACTTTCTCATTAAGAATCTCATAAAATCCTCCTTTAATGGATCCAGAGAGTTATTCTCTCCTTGGAATGTGGATCTAAGGAGATATTTTCTACTTTGTTTGTGGATCTCTAAAAGTTATAAATTCTTCTTATGTTCTCTTTGGAAGGGAGAGTCTTGTTTGTGAGGGAAGTTTGCTTGAGAGAGATTTTGTTTAGAGATATTGGAGAGCTCAAGAGAAGTCTTTCTGAGGTATTGAAGATTTGTTTATAATGTGTAAGTCTTGAACACTCTTTGGGAGTAGAAGGAAACTTTAGGTTTTAATCCTTTTTAATAGAGAATTATACACATACCTCTTTTGAAGAAAGACAATAAAGTGATTCCACCTTTGGAGGCGAATCAAGAGATGTATCCCAATGGAGGGGGTGAACTCTATTATCACATTCATCTTGATGCTTCATGCTTTTCCTTATTCATGGTTTGGTTGAGTTATTATTGTGCATCTTAAGTTACATTTTTATGTGTTAATTTACATGCTTATGTGACAACTTTGTAACTGAATTTCATAAGCCCTTACAATCAAGTAAAGGGACTTTGTTGCAAGTTTTCTTTTCTCGATTTTTCAAATCATGCACATTGAATTTAGTGTACATTTTTCATCATTTCTAGATAAATGCATTTAGAAACTAACATGTACACTTAAATCATTGCCTTAGATGTTGAAATAGAAATAAAATTGACATTGAAATACAAATATGAATAAAAATAGAAATTAACATAGAAATTGAGGTAAAAATAGAAATAGAAATGATATGTAAATTGAAATAAATGCATTGATTTCATAGATTATGAAAAAACGATTCCGCTGCTGTGGCTGTCAACAAACAGGTCACCTTCACAGTGCATGCCCACAAGCTAAAAAAGACCCCAAAAGCCATATGAAACAATCTCAAAAACCAAAAGGTTGGCAATGCATTGAGCCTTGAGCATAAAAAATAGAAGAAGATAGACAATGGAAAACACTACAGACAATAATGTGCAAACTGTACAGATCAATCCACAAAAGGACAACATAGTGCACAACTCTGCATTAACACAGCGATGCAGCAACCCTTTGCAGCAGTAAGAGCAACACACAACAGAGAGAATCTAGTGGCAGCAAATGAATCCATGGATCACAGGGATCGGATTCTGACAAAGAATATCTAATTAATACCAATGAGAATCAAATGTCTATTGTAATTTCCACTCCCAAGACTGGTGGTTGGCGAAAAGTGGAAAAGAAGAAAGGTAGGAAATAATATATTAGTCTCTTATGGATTCTGAGGAATCAAGACCTAATATTATTTCATATGCTCATTAACATCTATAAGATGTAATTTTGCTCTTTTTGAATAAAATTACGATTTTTGCAAGGGAAAAAAAATGCATTGATTTCAATATAGATTTTTCATCATTCACTATTTTTACTATATTTCTATTCAACTTATTCTTGATATAATTTTTGAAATATACTTTTGAATAATCCTCTATATTTTCAACAAATTGAGGAAACTAAGTTAAATTCAAATGGTTATATTCATATTAAACTTATACATAAACATAGTTTTTATCATCTACAAACTATGCCACTATAGTAAAAATTGAAGGAGATAAATTGAAATTAATCCTTCTCCAAAATAATTGAATATCTTAGTCATTTCATTTGGTTGTTATTCAACATCTTAATCACTAAACATTGTTATTATTTGGATTTATAATGATGTAACTTTAAAAGGGTCATGTTCATTTGAAACATATGGATATGTATTATGATGAGTATATAAAAATTTCATGTTGTTGCTTGTGAATGAAACTGCATAGGTCCATCTTAACTCAAGATCTATAATGCACCGAGAGGGGTGAAACCTCTCGAGGTGAAAAGATCTCAAGTTTTGCACTATAAAAGGAGATTTTCACTTAGAGGGATTTGATCCCTATCAAAGTGATAGCGAGGTAGAGTGGCATACGAAAATCATAAAAAAGTGGTTGGAGATAGGTGACAAAATTACAAAGTTCTTTCACAATTCACTAATGAACAAAAGAATATATATATTTTTTGGGATCTATATAAGGTTGAAGGTTTTAAGGAGTTAGTGTAAATAAGGGTTCAACATTCTACTAATATCTATAAAAAACTAGAGGTTACAATTTTTTTGTAGTGAATGTATCCTCCTTTTTCCTATGCTTGGTCTTAGTAATGAAACATTGTTTGAAGAAATAAGTATAGAAGAATTAGCAAGGGGTTATCTATTCTCGAAAATTGAAAATTTCCTATCTTAGATAGGTGGACAATTGAGTTTTTTATAGCCTTTCTCGACTTATTAGGAAATGACTTGTTATGAATGGTTGAAAGGGTTGTAATGATAGGTAGGGTTCTCCTAAAATTCAATTCTACCTACATTGATTTTATCCCAAAATTTGAGAAGCTAATAAATTTCAAGGACTTTAGGCCAATCTCATTTGTAATTATGTGTATAGAATCATTAGTAAATTCCCTGCGATGAGATTGAAGAAATTATTGTCCACTATCATATCCTTAGAAAAATTTGGCTTCCTTGAAAGGCAATGTATCCATGACATAGTAGGTGTATCTCAAGAAGGAATTCATAGTATAAAAAGAAATAAGTTGATGCTATGGTGGAAAAGATATATCTTTCAAAGGCTTATGACCATGTTTATTGGCTATATGTAAGGGTGCTTCTAATTAATATAGGGTTATCCTTAAATATTGTTAACTAGATCATGAAATATGTTATGTTTGTCTCTTTTGTAGTGCTAGTGAATAACATTTCCTCTCCTTTCTTTACCCAAAGTAGAGGTCTGTGTCAAGGATTTTCTCCTTATCTTTTTGTCATAGTGGTAAAGGGTTTTAAGTTGGTTTATAATGGAGGCTAGGAGAATTGGTAGGTTTAAAGGAATCAAGGTGGGATTAGTGTTTATGTTGACTCATTTGTTATTTATAGACGATGTAGTGCTGTTCGTTAATGAAAAATTGTTTGAGGGTGAGGTTGTTCAAGAAAAAATGGTTCTATGTTTTAATGATGTGGATGATGTGACAATAAAAGAGCTTTTAGGTACTTTTCAATTTCAAGTTTTTGAGCTTAGTGAAGGGTTTAAGTATATCAACTATATGCTCAAACCTAATGCTTATAAGCAACACGATTGGAGATGGATTTTAGGTAAGGTTGAGAAATGTATTCACGTTTGGTGTAATCATTAGTTGTCAAGAGATGTCGTTTGATTATGGTGGCGACAATATTAGAAGTAATCAATTTTTTTTGGTAATTTTTGGCTGATAGCCCCAAAGGAGTTATGGAAAATATTAGGAAAGTTTGTTTCAAATTTCTTTGGAGTGGTAAGTAAAAATACGAGGGAGTCCATTAAAAAAATTGGAATTTTTTATTGAGATCAAAGGACGAGGGGGGATGGGTGCTCAAATTGGAAATTGTTATTGAGATCAAAGGATGAGGGGGGATGGGTGGTAAACAACATTCATGTCATTAGAGTGGAACTAGTAGAAAACTCAGGATGGAATTTGATATCTAAGGAGAATCCATGGAGTAAGCTAATTACTCAAAAGTTAATTTCTAAAAAGTACTTGGAACCTGAAGCTATTTTAACTTGGATAAGAAGGGAAGATAAGAATTGGAAAAATGGTTCAACACATTGGAAGGCACTAATGCCATCTTTCCTAATGGAAGGTAGGTTCTTTAGATGGAAGTTTGGAAACAAATAAGAAGCGAGGATGGGGTTTGAAATCATCATGGTTTGTGGGCATTGGCTAACATTATCAGTCGAACTTGTTGAGTTTCCATAGCGAAGGGATGTCAAAACTCTTAAATATTACAATGAACTTGTTTAAGAACTACCATTTGGACATAGACCTTGAAGATAGATTAGGATGTGGGTCTAAGGAGGATTGGAAGAAGAAATGGGAAATATTTAATAATGACTTATAAAGAACCCATATTAGAATTTGGAGGGGATCAATAATATTATTTGGATGAAGAATAAGGTGGGAGGTTTGTATATGGCGAAAACATGTTACCAATATTTGATGAAAATGGCAGAATAAGTCATAATGTAGTGGTGGAAGAGGATTTGGATGGTTAAGGTGCCAAATAAGGATAAGATCTTTATGTGGCTAGTACTATGGAACAAAGTTTTAACTTGGGAGGCTTAAAAGAAAAGGAATATACATGGTTTGAGTTTCTTCTTGCTTTGTAGGAAGGCCAATGAATTGACTCATCATTTCCTTCACTAGTGTCCTTTTATCCAATTAGTTCAACATGACATCAACAAATGGTTAAATTAAAGGGACCTATGGCATAAGGAAGATTTTACACTTTTTCTTCAGAGTTGGTTCACTAGGACAAAACTAAATCCTTTTAGAGCTTTACCTTTTCTTGTTCTAAGAGGTGTTTAGTTGTCTTGCAACAATAGATTATTTGTTGATAAATAAATTCCAACTTTTCAAGTATTCTTTAAGTTGTGGCTCTTTTTAATCTTGTAAAGAGGTATCGTTCTCCAAAGATGTCTCAATGGGTTAGGGACTTGCTGGTCAACAAAAAATGTAGTTGGGGATTCTTTAATGGGGTGTGCTAGAGGCTTGAACAACTTTGTGGTGTGGGAGGTGTTATATATATTTCAAAATTTCATTATATTACATTGAAGGGATATTGTGGCAAGGGACAAACAATTTGGTTGAATTAATGATGCTAAAAATCTTGCTACAAAAAGCCTCCAACCGTGGTTTGAGAATTGTGCAAGTATTTGGGGACTCCTTACTGGTAGTCAAATGGATGCTAGGTAAGTAGTTAAGTCATAATTTAGGTTTGTAAGATTTAGTGCTCCACCTAAAGGAAGTAATTTTAGTGTTCAAATTCTAGTAATTGTATCTTTAATGATCTAAATCAATAAACCAATGCAATGTCAAAGAAAGGCTTAAGTCATCTCTTTAGAAAAATCCATTTGGTAAAATTTTAAGAGAAAAAGACTAGGAATTTAAAAATTTAAGTTGGAGAGCATAATTTAAAAAAAGTTTGTTTTCTTAATATTAAAATATAATATCAATAAGTATAATAAATAGTTAACTGTACCTAAAAATATTTAAAAAATCTTAATTTGATTATTTGAAGACATTTTCGGAAGAAATCACATTGGTAGAATTAGGGCGACCATTTCGAACCAACCGGTGTGGTTCATCATCAGGACAAGATGAATAATCAGATCATAACTATAGGTTAAATAGGGAGGGTTAAATAAGAAGTCAGGACCGGGTAACAACTATAAGGGAAAGAACTAAGAAACGACTATTTTTTAACAGCGATAGAGAAAAAGCTAAAAAATAGCAATTTTTCACTGGATAGAATATATATAAAAACACACATATATAATTGATTTTAATATAAAATATAATTTATTTTATTTAATAAATAACAATTTAAAATTACATTACTCTTTAGAAAATAAAGATTAAAAAAATATTGCAAAGACTTTTATTACTTTTAAACATCACACATGTACATAAATATATTTAAGTAAGATTTACTTATAAACTTTCTCTAAACAAAATTTAAAATATAACCCAAACCCATAATATATATATATATATGTATATGTATCTATCTATATATATATGCATGTGGTTCACGAGCACTTTGGTCAGTGAGTGATCACTACGTCCACGGAAAAATTGGGGCGATAGCGAGGCTAAATCGCCCTCGGCCTACTGCAAGACCTGACCCCAAGGGCTTCGGGTGGATTCCACCCTATGACCTCCTGATGGCGAGGCACAATTTTTGACCCACTGAGCTAACTTTTGGAGCTCCCAAACCCATAATATTATTCAGTAAATTATGGAAAATTATTTTGTTCAAAGCCGCTGATCAATGATGTGTGGCCAAGATCTACACAATAAACGGTTACTGTTTGTGTGGAAACCCACAAATGATTTAACCTGCACTTCAGATTTCCAGTCATTTCTTTGATACGGCAACCCTTATCCCGATTGCAGATTCGTTAGAAGTGCTGACGTGGGTGTTCGGACCCACCTATTTGTCTCCGTTTACATTGACGATCGCCGTTAACGTTGATTACGAAAGTATTTTTCACGTGCTCGAGGCATAAAGAACTTCACGTGCCTTCAAGTGGGAAGGTCAGAGCGGATATTATTTTTAATATATATTTTAATTAATCACACTCCATGTGGCTGAAAAACACAGATTCTAATTGTGATTTTTTTTAAATAGCATATTTTATTTTATTGGTCTCTGAGGTGATTTTTTTTTAAATAGCATATTTTATTTTATTGGTCTCTGAGATAATTCTTTTGTATATATAAATTTTACTTACAAAATATAACTATAATTTAAATAAAATATAAAACATATTATAATAAAGAGTAGTAATAATTACCATATATATAATAGGTTATTAAATAATTTATAAAATATTTACATATATTTAGTGTTAAAACAACTTTTATGGGATTGGATGCTAGTTTATATAATTCCCATTTATTTTAATAATGGGATGTATAAGATAGAGTTTATTTGTGTATTTTTAAATTTTATTTTTATTTTTTTAATTAAAATTAGAAATTCTATTTCCATATAAATTTTAAATTTTTTAAATAGGAGTATTATTTAGGATTAAATTTTATAAAGAGGAATTTTCCACATTTATTTTTATAAAAATGTCTTTATTTTCTATGTTATGTTATTTTTTTAAGTATGAAAAAAACATTATATATATCTAAAGTAAATTTAGTACATATTGCATTGAATAATGCCAAATGCCATTATAGTTCTTCTAATACTGTCATTTAAGATCCCTTTCGATTTCTTGTTACAAAATATTATCTTTCTAAAGTTAAAAAGGGGAAATCCAATATTTTTTTCAACATTCCAGAAATGAAGATCATAAGGTTGTGAAGTTTTATGTTTAAAAGTCTATTCCTTTTTCCTTTTTCTTAAGATGATTTATAACATTGAAATATATTTCTTATAGGAGGTGACCTATTTAATGATAATGATAGTGTTAATTATTAAAAGTAGTCTTTCATACCAATAAACTAATTTAAAATTTTCATGTTTCAACAACATTTAGTTTGGAAGACTTTTACAAAAGTCAATATTGACACAGATGATTGCATTAATGAACAATTCATAATGAATAATCATACTTTAAAAAGATGGCTAAAGTGTTTCTAATATCATTAAACATCAAGGGAATCAAAAGAAAGAGATGTATTAGAGATCTTAAATCAAACTAGAATTTTGGATACAATCATCAAATATTCTATGGTAACCACCATGAATATAAAATTGTACAAGAAAAAAAACTTATAGCACAAAAGGATCACATGGTTCCTAGTCTAGTTAGAATATATCTATTCATGTAAGATTACCAGTCACAACCAAAATTCACCAATTCTACATATTACTACCACGATTTTAAGTAATAAAATGAACTCATTCACCTTCCAGTACTTGATCTTCAAAGTTAGCATTTCATCCAATTTCTTAACAATATATGAGATTGGTACAATAAGGATTATCCCTAATGGAAGAAGACATAACCCATAACCGCCCTCCTACCCCCATAATCACAACACTAAATAAATGGTAGAGACCTTATAGATTCCATAATCATATGTTGAAAAATGTGCAACAAGAAATGTTAAATTTAGAATGTGCTAAAAATAGACCTGCTAAAAATAGCATGTCTAAAATAGCAGTTTGGCTAGTGAGGTCATTGGCCACATTGGGTGAGAGGTGAGACTGCTAAAAATAGAAAGTTCTAAAAATAACATTTATGGGTCCCTTCCTATTTATAGCAGTCCCTAGCCTATCTATAGGAAGTAAAATTAATTTTGGTCTTAACAACAGTTGGAAATATTAATTAATTAATTCAGTTGAGTTAATTAGTTAAGGAAATTCAAATTTGAAGTCTTTGTGAGCATGCATATGAGTTGTCCCATTGATTGAGGAATTTATCCTTAATTTCCTCCACTGATTGAGGGAATAAGTATGAGTTCTATAATGAGAGAATCAATTGAATTAGTTCTAACTAGTCAAGTCCAGTTAGATTATTTTAACAAGTTGTTAAAATAATAAAACATAGTTGGTTAATGCTTGCATGCATGTGACAACTATTATGTTAGATAACTGAGCATTCACTCATGGATAACTGTTGCATGTCAGTTCTGTCAGAGACCCAGTTGAGATCAGATGTGGGACAGTGTACTATTAGATGCTTGACTATTTCTAGTAAGTAGTTTTTGCATGATTGAGGAACTAGTGTCCTCAAAGATTGCGTAGTTGGACCATTGGTTAACTTGGTATGTTTGGAATTAATTGCATATGCTTTTGATATTATTTCCTAAGCAAACTGCGGAGGGAAATAGGGATTGGACCATGTAGGTAAAGCCTTTATATACAGGGCTTGGTTGGTTCATGAGATATATCTTCATATCTTCATAGTTCATTGAGAACTGGATAGCTTGAGAGCTGATTCTTTTTATATTGTGAAGAGGATTTCCACTTGATTGATAATACATGGTTGGGGTTTTATGCTGGTGCTTTCCCTTGGATATATCTTGTGTTATGTGTGATTATTTCTCTTGATCAGTTATGCATGTTTCTACTTGATGTTGCTCATGAATTTGAATATGCTTTCGCTTAATGTTTTGTAGAAGTAGAACAACTATTATGCTTTAGGACATTGCATATATCGGTTTGTTATACATGAGAAATTTCTACATGGTATCAGAGCTCGTTTGTAGAAAAAGTCTACAAAATTCTACATGGTATCAGAGCACAAGTGATCAAGCAAGAACAATATACTAGCAGGAGAAATTCGAAGTTTATTATTCGGGATATAGATCTCAAGTTCTTATCACATTTATTTCATCGATGACGTTATATGGTTTGAGGCTTGAGTATGCCCTTGGTGGTAGCTCAAACTATAGCTTGGAAGGATTGCATGGAGGCAGTTTTGGAAGATAATGGCCTTAAGGATTTCATTGATCAAGAAATTCCTAAGCCCACTGACAAGACTAAGTAGGTGGAATGGAGGAAGTGTGTGGCTAGAGCTGGGAGAATTCTCTTAGAGGGAGTGCGAGATCACATTGTCTCGAGCCTCCATGGGAAGGAGACTCCGCATGCAATGTGGAAAAAATTGAAAGATTTATATCAGAATAGCAGTGATCAGAGGAAGCTGGCACTGAAGGAAAAACTTCGAAAGATCAAGTGTGAAAAGGATGAGGCGATCTCTATGTATCTGACCAAGCTCATTACATGCATGGATGAGCTTGCAAGTGTAGGGGTTGTGACATCGGATGAGGGTATGGTGAGTCTAGCACTCCTTGGCCTTCCTAAGAGCTGGCATAGCTATTAGGAATCAGTGAATGAAAGGGAGAAACTGCTAGATTGGGAATGACTATGGTCGGATTTGATGCAGGAGGAGATCAGACAGAGCACCAAAGACAATTCTTCATCCATGCATGATGAGGAGAACCATGCCTTAGCGAGTAAGGCAAAGAAGAGGAAGGAGAAGGTTTCTCTTTCCAAATCCAATTCTTACAATGATGTGAAGAAGGTTGACAAATGGAAAGTGCAATGCTTTCATTGTCATGAGGTGGGCCATTATGTTGTAAATTGTCCACAGAGGAAATCCAAGAAGGGATCCAGGGAAGGATCTGAAGATGAGGCACTTGCTTCACAGTTTGAGTTGGATTTCACACTCTTCACATGCATGGTTTCATTCATGATGGGAAGTGGTTGGTTTCTTGATAGTGGAGCTTCTTTCCACATAACCGGCGACAAGAGTTTGTTCAGTACTTTGGAGGAGAAAGATCTCCAGATACTCATAGCGATGGGTAATGTTGAGAAGTACAGTGACTCAGGTGTAGGCACAATTATGTTTCAAAGGGAGCATGGAGCTCGAATTACCTTGACCAATGTCAAGTATGTACCAGGACTGAAGAGAAACAGTGTTGGAAGACAGAGGCTATGACGTAGTCTTCAGTAAGGGAAAGGTTTTCCTTATACACATCATCACTAGACAGGTGAAGCAGATCGGTTCACGGGTAAAGAAACTATATGCTCTTGAGGTTCAAGATGCATGCAAAACTTTGAGCAACAAGGCAATTGATGGAGACTTGGTGGTTGAGAGGGAGGGTATGTTACCTCTCAACGTGTAGCGCCAGAAGAAGTATTAGACGATTGTGGAGGAGCCACGATTGGTGCAGCAACTTCAGGAGGTTGTGGAGCAGCCACAACAGGGGAAGTTGAGTGGAGATCGAGTAGAGACATCTACTCATGCAGAGACCTCTAGTAGGGGAAAACTTCGAGCTAGGTGGGAAGAGGGATCACATGTAGCCATACCTCCAGGTAGGAGGTGGGGCGATGTAGAGTGATTGTCCCAAGGAGGAGGGGTAGGATCCTTGAGGTACCTAGCCTCTTGGATGAGACCTTGCTACGGGAGCCCCGATGTGGAGTAGTAGGAATTGATTGATTGGGTAGAGACAGATGTGGATGGAGCGACATAGAGAGCTACAATGTAGGGAATCCCAGGACAACACATAGCATGCAGGCTACAACAATGTGAGAGGCACAAATGTGTTGCACAGTGCTAGGTGGCACAGAGAGGTGTGCAATGGTGCGAGATGCATGGAGATGCTGCAGTAGCGCAGATGTCAGTTAGGGAGCACTTGTCAACAACAGGTAGAGCTTCAGCATCAGAGTATGTTTCTGGCCTAATAGAGTGGTCAGTTGGGAGTGTTTTTGCTCCAAGAGTTGTTGGAGCAAGCAGACCTAGTGGATGTGTTGCATGCAGAACATTCCAAAGTTAGAGGATCGGGTTCGAGAGAAAGCCTTTCTTGTTGAGAGGGAGTGTTGAAAAATGTGCAACAAGAAATGTTAAATTTATAATGTGCTAAAAATAGACCTGCTAAAAATATCATGTCTAAAAATAACAGTTTGGCCAGTGAGGTCATTGGTCACATTGGGTGAGAGGTGAAACTGCTAAAAATAGCATTTCTAGGTCCCTTCCTATTTATAGCAGTCCCTTGTCTATCTATAGGAAGTAAAATTAATTTTGGTCTTAACAACAGTTGGAAATATTAATTAATTAATTCAGTTGAGTTAA